>VZTH01012248.1:233327-261925 GCA_013397815.1 Aleadryas rufinucha
AGCCGAGAGAGGCTGGCACTGGGTTACTGCTTCTGTTTGGTATCACTGCCATAGTTATTGTTGTTTGTTTGCCTTGTTATATATATATATATTAGTAAAGAACTGTTATTCCTATTCCTCATACATTTACCTGAAAACCCCTTAATTTCAAAATTATAGTAATCTGAAGGGAAGGGGGTTGCATTTTCCATTCCAAGGGAGGTTCCTGCCTTCCTTACAGACACCTATCTTTTAAAACCAAGACACCCGCTTTCTCTTGAATTATGAGATTTCAGCTCCAGCTACCTCTCTGCAGTACCTGGAAAGAATATTAGCCAACTTCAGCAGGGCAAGAGAGAGACATATAAGGATCGCAGAGAAGAACTGATTTATTAAAAAACCTGTGTAACAAGCTTAGAGCATCAACACACTTGGTGGTGCAGAAATTTTAATAAACTGCAGAACCAGTCTGATTCCTCCCCGCAAGCTGGGGAGCACCTGGAACAAAAGTTTCAAAAGTGGAGCAATACTTGGTGTGTTACTCAGAGATCTCAAAGACTGCAGAATTTGGCATTGTCACTGAGATTTTCAAATAGTGGGCTTTGGCAAGGTTACAATTTGAGATCCTGGTATTACACAAAATAATCTGTATTGTACTCTAGAAAGCTTTTTTTTCCCCAAAAATGTTGATCATCACTTCCTTTCTCACACACAGAGCATTGAGTTGAAAAAGGGTGATAGAAAGCCTAAAGAGAGTATGAAAGTTTAACAGAAGCCTTGGAAGAAAGTCACAGGATAATTTAATAGTTGTTTTCTTTAACAGGCTTTGTAGAAAATGTCTGTTATTTTATTTATATTTTAAGCACTGAATGAGCTTCTTTTTCTATCTTGAAAGGCTGTGCCTGAGAACTGCCAAAGTTGAAATATTGCAAGGAGAAAAAGAATGCAGTTATAGTAAACCTCAAAACTACAGCAGGTATCAAGGATACTCAGTCTGGAAGATAAGACAAAGGTCCAAAAATTATAATCTGTTGGGCAGTTAAATCTGTCAATCCTAAAATAACCAGAAGAAAACTTCTATGAAATTTTTGATGAAGAATTCACAGAACAACTCTGTGAACTTCTTCAATATTGCATAACAGAAAAAAGAAAAGAAAACAAATAAAACCAGAAAATGGTAAATTCTCAAAAATTTTGGCATATAGTCCACCTTACCATGCAGTCACCACCATGAGTAAGGTATAAAAAAGTCTATATGAGAACTAGATATGGTGTGTTTTTCCCTTCACCTGAAATCACTATAGACAAAAGATATTTAGGCATTGTGCAGTGGGTAACATGCAGGGCAGGGGGAGGATAGAGAACTGCAGACAGGTGAGGAGGGGAGAAGGACGACCACACTGTCCTATGTTCCAAGAATCCAACACTGTCCTCTGTTCCCTGTAACATGGGAGACATGTGTGGCCTACTTCAGCACAGAAAAGGACTCAAACAAGAGGTTTCCACATCCTAGCTTCGTAGCTCAAGCACTCAGATGCCTGCAATTGTAAGTCCAGCTTGGCTTTTCCAAATGACCTCCAGTCTCTACACATTCTAAGTCTCCAAATCTGAAACTATTTTAAAAGATTGGTGGTTGGGTTTGAGAGTGGTGGTGGGTTTGTTTGGTTTTTTTTTAATTTCATTTTTCAAACACAGAGCAAAGCCACTTCTCTGCCAAGAAGGCGAATAAAGGAACTGCAGAAAGCCCCAAGCACCCACTGGAAAAAAAGGAAGTCATAAGTCAGGAAAAAATTAAGCTTAACTGCTTAAGGTAATTACAATGGGTAGAAATCATAGATACAGACAAGCTGTCTCAGCTACAGACACACTTTATGTAGTACTGCTCTGCTTAGGCACAACTGGTTTGTGTTGGGTTGAAAATGGAGCTTTGGTCCCAGCTGTGGCACAGCTGCAGAGGGAAGGGAAGAGCAGAGAGCTGCAAGAAGCCAGGAGTGGGCTGAGGAGTGGAATGGGACAGAGCCAGAGCTGAGTGTGAGGTAGCCATTGTTAAACAAAAGCCAAATATCTTGCTAAACTTTCACTCCAGCAATTGGTTTAGGGCACTGTCTGGAAATGAAAGAGGGTGGGATCGAGTGGGAGGGAGGAAGGCAGGAATGAAGGAAGGGAAAAGAAAGTCTTCATCTGTCTTTCCTGGGACCTTATTGGAGTCCTTTCTGTAGTGAATACTGCAGGAACATGCCATTTACATACCAGATCGAGGATCAAACCAACAGCCTATCTTAGAAAAGAACCAATTCTAAATGCTTTCTAGAAAGGCAATAGCAGATTAGATTGTATCTCCAAAGGTCTCATTTACTCTCCACATATCTCTGTGGCAAAGCTATTTTCATCACTTAAAGCCAATATCTTCCCCGAAAAAATAAAGAGGTTAGAAACTAAGATGGTTATATAAATTGGATTTTTATACTGAGATTACAACATACATTTGAGTCATTATCTGTCTTTTTTTAAGAAAGCTGATAATTTTAAGAAAGCATACAACTATATGAACTGTATCAAGAAAAAGAAGTCATTACAAAATTTGTGATATGACTGGGGACAAGATGGAATTCACAGAATAAATCTGTCACTTTGAAAAAAGGGACGTATGTTTCTTTGCAACAGCCAGTCCTGTGAGCAAGTGAAGTGGTCAATAATGTCCATGTCAGATCATTATTTTCAAACTCACTTTAATTTTCTGTCATCCCGTGGAGAGTTTTCAGTGATGTCTTGGATGCAGGCTTAGGCCTAGTACACTATTGCTTTCTTCAAGCAGCATGTGAAGCCTCTGTCTAAAGCTCCACTATTGTTTCTCAGTATATGCATTCCCCTGGATATATTCTTATGTCTTCTAGAATAGAAAACATGGGCATTGTCAGGTCCTGCAAAGCATAATTTTAGAAAGCCAAAATCAGAGACATAGTCCAAAACCTGTTAAAAGCCCCTGTCCATTCTGCAAGGATGCAAAACTTGCTGGGCATTTTGACAGCTAGAAGGATCCTGCTAAACCTCTGTTTAGGGTTTTGACTAATAAGTTTTCCAAGGAAAGGATGCTCAGAGAAGCTCATTGACATTAACACACCTGATACCTTTAGAACAAAGGTGCTATGTCAGCATAAAGTATCATTATTAACGTTTAATATTCTTCAGCTTCAGTGATGGAGCTGTTACTTTCAGAACAGAGGGTCCTTTGTACAATTATCACCTGGGAGATATTAATCACAGATGTCCTTCAGATATACAGCATATGTTAAGAACAGCCATGCCTGTATCCGTGAGCACACACCCTTAAGACCTCACATTACACATTTCACTGATAGGTGCAGGTGACATCATGGCCTTGAAAACAGCTCATAGGGAAAGGATATTTCCATCTGATAAAAATGTTCCACTGCAGAAAAAAATACCATGAAAAAGCTGCAGAACTACTTCCCAAGTGTCTCCTAAGGCTAGCTTCCACTTAAATTGGGAAAGAGAGCAAAGTTCCAGATTCTAGATACTTTAAATAGCTTCTTTGTCACTGTTCTGTTCAGCTTTATCTGAGAGTTTCTTTGCGGCCATTATCAGTCTGGGAGAGAAACATGGGGAGAAAGGAAAGAAATCTTGATAATTTTTCCCAGAAATTTCATACTTTATATATGGTTGTCTCAAAAGAAAATGTAAGAGTTTTTTCTAATTTTTTTTGTGTCATGGCACCATTTTCTCAGGTAAATTAAAGTGCCATGACCGTCTTCAGTTCTCTGGATTCTCTGTTTTGGACCATTGCATTACGTCTGTAGTATCAAATTTCTAATTTCCAGTATTCTCCAAGTCACAATGCATCTGGTTCTGCCTCTGCCCTATATTTTTGTCTTTCTCCCTTGATGCCTGAAAAGGACAACCTGAAACAGGGNTCTTTACTGCATGTTAGAACCTCAAATTCTGCACTAACTGGGAACTGGAAGAGAGCAAATATTATATAACACCTGATTTTTAATTCAGGTTGATAAATAAATCAAATATTACAGATTGTATTTGGCTGATTGAAAAATAAGTAGGTTCACTGAGAATAGTCCTAGAGTAATGTTTTGTGCAACCGTTAGGGTTTGGAAACATTTTTTACCTGACCTTCCTTCAAGCTAGAAGACCCACAGACTCACAGTTTGGTTCTCAGACCCATTCACCTCTCTGCAATCTCTTTTTTATTGATACACATTTTGAGATATTTTGTGTGTATGCAACATTGTCTTTTTAACAAAATTAATCAAAGCCTATCTTAATTAATGTCTCTGCCCTTATTCCCTCAGCACATAGAACCGTTAAAATGTCATATGTTCTGTGAATACTGAGGGTGCTAAAGAACATCTGACACTATGCTATTGAGTTAAACAAGAGTAGGTAAAGGCTTTCCATCCTCTGGAAAATTCTTAAATTTCAAAACCTTGAATAGAGTGAAGTGGAATGACCCACAGACTTCACAGAGTTTTCAAGAAAAATGAAATCTCAGAATAAATCTGCAGGTCCAGAACTTGGTTTATCTACATGTGCATAAGCATATATTCAGGTATGGATTCCACAGAAGTGTTGAAGTGAAAAAGAAGAATCCTGGAACAATTGTTTCTTTCCAATCCAATTTTGTTTGCTTGTTTTTGTGCTAGTGTTGAAACCAGCCAAAAAATCCTAAACAAATAAACAAGACCAAAATCAAACCCAAAACCAAATTAGGGCAAAAAGGGCTGCATTGTAAAGCAAGGAGGGATTTTTTTTGGTTTAAAATCTGACACACAAAATGTACTTTTAATGCTTTAAGCTTTCCTAACAAAAGAAGCCATGCTGGAAGAGAGTTGATTTAGAGCATAAATCTTTCTGAAAAAGGCTTGCAGGTGAAACAATTTTCTACCAATTCATATTTTGAGGGCAAACTGTGGGTGACCTCTGGAGTCTTAGTCAGCACCAGAACACTCAACACAGCAAGGACAAGCCAGCACCTGCAGTCCTCTCAGTCAGTGCTCCCTTTGGCCACTTCTAAACTGACCTGCAGCTGTAGGCTGGAGACTTTTTTTTTCCCCAAAGCTCAGAGGTATAAGATTTGACAAACACCTATCTGACCTATATGCCTGAGTTTTCCTTTCTCCGAAAATCATGTTATGGGAGGAAGGGAGAAGAGGACAACTACTGATAGGGCACTCCTGGAGCCCTGGTTTGTTATGCACTGTTTCTGTACTCCTCGAAAGAACCATTTATTTCTGGTGCCATATATACAGGCAGTGGGTGCATGTACACATACACACAGAGAAAAAAGGATTTTTCTCCTAAATGTATCTCATACCTTTGGTCCAGAGATCAATACTAAATTGAGTCTTTAATTTAGCAGGAATCATATGAGGAAAAAACAAACAAATAAACAAAACAAAAAAGAAAACAAGTCCCATTTTACTGTGAGGATAGTCATACAATAGGACAGGTGTCCAGAGAGGTTGTGATGCCTTCATCCTTGGACTTTTCCAAAACTTGGTTGGATATAGCCCTGGGCAGCCTGCACTAGAAGACCTTGCTTTGCACAAAGGATTGGTATGCATCCATTACCTGGACCAGATGCTTCATGTACTCATTGTCTTGTAGGATTGGGCCTTCTGATCTTTATTTTACCATTGTGTTTCTTAAAATAAATGCAGAAGATGGATAGACTCATTTTCTTTCTCTACTTTCTTTGCTGGTCACAGCAACTTCTTAGAAAGAAGCCCTTCTGACAAACCTGAATGGAAAACATACATGTTGTTCACAAGAAACTATTATCAGTAAATCAAACACATTTTTTGTCAGAAAACAGGATAATTTGAGAACCAATAATGGTTTCCCTTGGTCAAGTAGGGGAAAAAAAGCAAAATGTTCTAACAGATGACTGACTAAAGGATTCTCGTTTTAGGCCATCTTTGGTACCCATGATGGTCTTTCATTGAAGCAGGAGTTGAATAAGAGAATGCAGTTAAATGACTGACCCAAAGTACATAATAAGGGGACCTCTTACAACTAACTCCACCTACCTGATCAGGATTGATTTAGTAGTCTTTGTGCTCAATTTCTTTGTTTTTCGGGGGTCTTTTCTGCCTTGTTATTCTCTTACTCATTAGGATAGTGATCCATCCTCCTCCAAGAAATTCCTCCTGAATCACGTTGCTGATTTTTCACCAAATATTTAATAAAACCAAACCTGAGAAAACAGAATGCTCCAAATGTACATACTTTGTGCAGTTTATTCCAGAGGAAGAGTAGTACTGACATGTGAACATCAAGCTTCTTTCTGTTCTCCTTTCTTGGAATGCACATTCAAAGTTTTGTCATATGAACGTTGAAACTGTTGGAAAGACATTGGGAACACATACAAGTACCTACAGATGCATTCTCTCTCTGCAGTGTTTTCCTCATGTCATTTTAAAGACACACTTGCTTTCACTACATTTCAGATAATTTCTCGCAAGATTAATCTCTTCCACATTTCTCTCTCTAATTTGGAACAGTGAAGGACCTGTTACCCTTTCAGTTTCCCAGACAATTCCTTAAAAACTGCATTAAGTGCCTTTATCTGAGAAGATGCAAAATGATCCTAGTAATAATTACATGGTTTATCTCCTTAATAGGTGCAATAGAGAAGCCAGTGACCTTCAACCCTTTTCATATCTTTGATCATTGAGCAAATAGTAAGATCTGTCTCTCTTTACCCCTATCATGCTGGACACCTTACTGCTACATGAATGAAATCTGAAGTCATATTGAGTCCTGCAGAAAGCTAAACTCTTTCTTGGAAGTGCTATAGAAATTATTTGCAATTGAAGTCAAGGGAAAAATAAGGAAAACTACTCAAATCTAGGTTTCCTAGATCTTTTTACTTGTTGACAGTGGGACAAATTCCTTGGCAACAGTCACTGGTGCTCAAATCAGCAGTCTTTCAGACGAACCATGCAAACAGTTCTGTAATGATTTAAAGACTTCCGATAAACAGCAGGATCAGTTCCAGCTGAAACACAGACTTTTAGCTTGTCCACAGACTTAATTTAAAGTGTTTGGATGCGTTGAGCCTGGAAAACAGTTTTTCTCAGAGGCGACACTTCTGCTTTGAAGGATTTTGTCTTATTGGTGGGAAACAGAAGGGAGAAAGGACAAGACTCATTCCAGAAGTTTCCACTTGCTATGTTGACCTTTTAACTGTAAATAAAAGATAAATAGCTGAATTATTCCTGCCTTTTCCAACGAAGTAACAGATACTTTCAGCATTTCAGAATAGATGAGAACACCCAAGAGGTACCATTTCACGGGTTTAATAAGTCTGATATTATGCATGCCTCACAGTGGTGATAGATTTATTCTTGCTTTATTGTGCATATCAACTTTTTAAGAAGCTCCTTTTGCCTCAGAAAACAGTGGTGGATGGCATTCATAATCTCTCTGTACAATTACTGGAGAAAGAAGGAAGTGTCGGGGGCATTTTGCCATGTGGTGGAATTTCTCATTACCTATCCACTATGTAGAGAGCCTAAGAAGATACAAAATTTAATTGAACACACAAATTTGGAGAATTTATTGAAATAGATGCCTCTCTACACATGTATATACACTCTGTGAGGAATCAAAGACCAGCTAAAATATGTACACTACTAAAGCTCTAAGGTGTGAAGTCACAGAATCACAGACTCACAGAATAAGCTGAGTTGCATCATCCACAAAGATCATCAAGTCCAATTCCTTGCCCCGCACAGGACCATCCCAAAGAGTCGCAGCATGTGCCTAAGAGTGTTTTTCAAGCACTTCTTGAACTCTGTCAGGCTGGTGCTGTGACCACTGCATTGGGGAGTCTCTTCCAGTGCCCAGCCACTCTCTGGGTGAAGAACCTTTTCCTAATATCCAAACTAAACCTTTCCTGATTCAGCTTCATGCCATTCCCTTGGGTCCTGTCACTGGTCACCACAGAGAAGAGATCAGTGCCTGCCCCTCCACTTCCCTTCAAGAAGAAGTTGCAGACTGCAATGAGGTCTCCCCTCAGTCTCCTCCAGGCTAAATGCACCAAGTGACCTCAGCTGCTCCTCATAACATTTCCCCTCAAGGCCCTTCATCATCTTCATTGCTCTCCTTTGGACACTCTTTAATAGCTTTACATCTTTCTAATATTGTGGTATCCAAACTGCCCCCAACACTTGAGGTGAGGCCGCCCCAGTGCAGAGCAGAGCAGGACAATCCCCTCCCTTGCCCGGCTGGAGATGCTGTGCCTGATGCCACCCAGGACACGCTTGGCCCTCCTGGCTGCCAGGGCACTGCTGACTCATGGTCAACTAGCCATCAACCAGGGCCCTCAGGGCCCTTTCTGTGGTGCTGCTTTCCAGCCTCTCATTGTACAGCATGAGCCTCTCAGCCTCATGCTGTACATTCAGGGCTGTCCCATCCCAGGTGAGGAATCAGGCACCCATGTCACCTGACCTTGCTTCCACTGGGCATACACCTTCTTCTTTTGCCTTATTTCCTAGAGAAGATTCCTGTTCAGCCAAGCTGGACTTCTGCCTCACCTGCTTGACTTCCGACATTTGAGAATTGCCTGCTCCTGTGCCTTTAGGAGATGATTAAAAAATGACCAGCACTGATGGATCCTGGTACCTGCAAAAACATTTTCCAAGGGGACCTTACTCATTAATTCTCCAAGCAGGCTGAAATCTGTTCTCCTCATGTCCAGAGCTGAGGTTTTCCTGGCGCTTTTGTCAACAGAGATTTTAAACTCGACTGCTTCACCATCTCTGTGGCCAAAACGGCCACCAATTTCCACTTTGCCCACAAGACCCTCTCTGTTGACAAGCAGCAGATCAAGGAGGACATCTTTCTGAGTCGACTCCCTTAGGATATGTTCCATAAAGTTGTCATCCAAGTTTTTTAGGCATCTTCTGCCCCAGGTTGTGTCAGCTGTGTGATGCTCCCAGCTAATTTCTGGCAAGTTGAAGTCCCCCATAAGGACAAGGGCAGTTAACTTGGAAGTGTCTCTTAGTTCCTCAAAAGAATAGTTTGTCATGGTCATCATCCTGGCTAGGAGGTCTATAGAAGATTTCCACAGTGATACCCACATTATTTATTTGCCCCTAGATGTGGGAGACATTGAATATCCCAATCAGGGAATGAGAGAGTCCCCTAGAGGAACAGACCCTGAGATATCCCCCAGGGTTGGGGTGGGGCCCCCCGGGATGCTTTGTTCTGCCATGCAGGTGTGTCCCGGTTCGGTTTCCCTGGCTGGCGCGTTGGTTCCCCGGCCCTTTTCCCTCTGTGTGCCAGGGCCCCGCCTATGTCCCGCCCCCCTGCCCACAATGCTCTGCCCCACTCCTGTATAAAATCACAGGTTTTGCACTGTTCGAGGCTTTTGTCATTGATTTTCCGCATGCAATAAACTTTGATGCTGGAATTCTACACAGGAGCCCTTCCTGTTTTTTACTGCCAGTGTGTCAGAGAAACCTGCCAGTGCCAAACCCCGGCACGGAACCCGACACCTAGATTCTTATCCAGAGGCTCTCAACTGTGACTTTGCCAAACGTGATCTCCATACATTCTAACCCTTCTATTCCACACGGTGCCACCCCTCTGCCTCTTCTGCCCTGCCTATCCCTCCTGAGGAGCCTGTAACCATCCAACAGGGCACTCCAGTCACAGGACTCATCTCACCAGGTTTCACTTATGCCAATGACGGCAAATCTCTGGGACTGGGCCAAAGCTTTGGGCTCCTCTTGTTTGTTCCTCGTGCTGCGGGCATTAGTGTAGAAACAGGTGCGGTACATTGTAGCCAACAGCTCCTGAGACGTATTAAGGAATCCCATTGGTGCTCATTTCCTCAAGTTTTGACACACTGTCCCCTTGCTCATCACTGGCCAGCATGGTTTTGTCCCTTTCCCACTTCCAAGCTAGTTTAAAGCTCTGTCAGTGAGTCCTACTAACTCCTGTGCTAGAACTCTTTTCCCCCTCTGAGATAGGTGCAACCCATCAGGTGTCAGTAGACCAGGTGTTGAGTAGATCATCCCATGGTCAACAAACCCAAAATTTTTCTGCTGACAACAACCTCAGAACCATGCATTGACCTGATTGATGGATGGGCCTATTCCTATCAATATTATTTCCTGTTACTGAAAGAATCAAGGAAATCACTTCCTGTGCTCCTCATCCCTCTACCAATTGTTCCAGGGCCCTGGAGTCTCTTTAGATTGCCCTTGGACTTCTCTTTGTTATTTTGTCACTGTGAGCTTGAACAACCAATAGTGAATAGTAATCAGAGTCCTGAAGGACAGAAGAAAATCTTTAGCAAAAGCAGGCCATTTCCAACAGCAAAACACTATCACAGCCACAGCACCATATTTTTCCTATGAGAGAATGAGTGGAACCAAGATGCTGCGGGTAATAATGGGAAAACCCATTCATATGATAGCAACCCAGTAAACTAGATATTTTCAAGAGTTTCTGCCGTTCTGAAGATTGCAATTTAACCAAACATACAGAAACACAAAAACAAATTAAAAGCATTCACAGTAATTTCAAAGGGATAAGGAAATCCCTACAATAGCTTTATTTGAAAATTGATACCTTGCCTGGTTTTGCAGAAATCTGTCAGTACATGTTGCCTCATGTCTATATAGCCGATTATTATACGAGTTAATCATCACATCCCCTACCTAAAGCCATAATCCTTCATTTGTGATTGCACAATCATTTAACATTGTAATAAATCATATTATTAGAGTGTATTACAAATCTAAGTGAGGAATAAGTGGCAAGAGATGGGATTTCTTAAAGGAAGAAAACAGTCTTTAAAAACCAGCAGCAAGGAAGAAGAGGCATGTAACAGGGCTGAGAGAGCATGGTTGGAATTGTCACCTTTCTTCCACAAGTGTCACTGATTCATTTTCCCTGTGCAGTTCTCTGGAATTTACCTGTTTGTCTTGTTCTTAATCCCACAAAAGGCTGTGATTCCTACTGATTTTCCAGTTTTACCTCTTTTCCAATGATCTGCAAGTGAGGGTAGCTAGTTTGACAGAAAAAATAAGCTCGTGCAGACGTGTTTGTTTGATGTTGTTTGTATAGGATTCTTTATTTTGTGAATATTTTTACTTCTGGGAGTACTAATAAATAGGCACCAAATACAGTTTCCACTAAGTAACTGGTAAAACTCACACTGACTTCAGTAAAGTCGTACCTTCCTAACTGCGGATTACAGTCTTTCATCCATACAGAAAGATTAGTCTGAGTGATCACCATGTGAGCATCAAACCTTATCTTTCCCTGTGTCAGAATCCAACCTACTGATGTGAACAGGGGGTGAGCAATGTCCTCGCAGACCTTTCTTAGTTGGGTGACTTGAAGAGCCAGAGGCTGTCTATCCACAAGTAGCAATTCTGTAGTGTGCACTTATCTGAAGCATTCCTGTCCATTTCATATAGGCCAGCACAGAGCTTTAAAATCATAAATTCATATACAGAGGCCTTTGTATAGATATTAATTTGATTACTGAGGTGGTCCCACAGAATATTCTGACACCATTACTGCCTCATTAATATAAATCTAGAGGGAGAAACAAATCCTCAATTTATTTAATACATGACAGATGTTTTTACCAGTTGGGATAAAGTCTCAGGGCTGAAAATTTAAAAAATTAAATGTAGAGATCAATGTACCAAAGAGAATGGTCCTGTGCTAGGTACTTTGCTTCCTCTGGCCCTTTTCATGTGTGTCTTTTCAATTGTGTTGTGACTCACAGGCTCATTGTGAGGTCTTTGTTGAGGCAACTGCATTCTGCAGATTCATTATTCTCCGGGTTTTGTTTTGGTTTAGTTTTTATTTTATTTTATGAAAGTAGGACACTACCAAAAAGAATGTTTTTGAAAACTGTGAAGTGCAAGTTGTTTTGTGTACTGAATTGATAAACATTAAAAAAAAAAAAAATAAAAACAAAACAAAACAAAACCAAAACAGAAGGAAAAAAATCTGTCTAAAAGGATGCCAAGTCAAGTATAGAACAGAGAAAGAAAGGGAATCAACTCAGTGCCACGTCTGCTTCAGGCTAAACCAGTAAAATTTAATTCATTTTCATACAGCATCTTTCAAACAAACCTCTCAAAACATTTTATAGTAAAAGATAAAATGACAAGATAACTTGTTACAGAAGAGGTTATTGCAACTCTCTCATAGACAGCAAATGAAGGAAACTGTGCAGCAACAGACTGGTCCAGGGAAAAAAAAAAAGGATGCATATTTAAAGGAGGGGGGAAGTAATCCTTATGCAGTGTAACAGAAACAAGAGATGAATAATAATCATGTGAATGAGGATGAGCATAATGATGGGGATGGGGATGAAGATAAGAAAGTTTGTCCTTGTATAAAAACTTGCATCTATTATATTTATGTAGTAACTAAATTTCATGGACTTGAAGAATAGGTAAATTCATTTTGCAAATGGAAAAACCTAGACTAAAAAAAATACTCTAACAGGAGTCTTCTAGAAACAGAGGCAGCTTCCTACTCACAGCAGCTGGAGGATGAGAAATGAGACTGCCAGTACATACCAGGACAAGGATACAAAAGCCATCTCTATGACTTTTGTCATATCCAGTACTTTCCCATTTTTAGGAGGAAAGCGTACAGTACTTTTTAGCAGGTCCATGAGTGCTAGAATTCCAGTTTGAATCCTTGAATTATTTATTGGAAGTACAGTTTTTGCATTGGTCTGTCATCTCCGAAGATCACAAAACAAGTCAGTGTCAGGGACACGGATGTGACAGAGGAGCCATCCCCAGTGCTGAGTTCCAGGTGCCAGGCAGATGACATCAATTCAGAGAAGAAAAGGATAAGAAGTGAGGCTGGGAAAGCCAACTCCCATCCAGTTTTGATCACACAATAGTATACAAGGACTGTTTGATGATTTGACAGTAGAAGATAGAAGTACTCGTATTCTCATGGAATGAAAGCAAGGGAAATAAATGATGGTTTTAGAAGATTGTATTTTCACAGAGAAGGGAAACAGTAGAGAATTAAACTAGGGAAAAGAAGATGAATGCAAAATGTTAGAGTAAAGCATGATTTCTTTTAATTGTTTACATGCTAATTTTTGACAGACAGACACCCAATGTCTGTGCAAGCAGACAAGAGATTAGCACTGCTCCTATGTATTGTCTGCCTTTGGAGGACTAGGAGAGTACAAATCCTTCATTTTTAGTCAGTGTACTTTCCCTGGAATTCAGCTTCTATGGTTTTACTCTATTTTTTTCCTCACTCATTCATCTTGCTTTGTACCATAAATAATGCATACATGGCTTGCCATCTAGCAATTTGTTGGCATCAGAGACGTTCTTGCAAGAGTGTTAACTTCCACGCATAGTTGTACATTTTGAAGAACATGGATATTTTCCTGTGATTGAGAAATATGGCAGTGCTGACAGGATATTCTCAGAACAGTGTATACATGGCAGGGTGCTTGGATCACACCTGCCAAGGCAGCAGGCTCAGTGCCAGCACATTATATACACTCCCAACTTACTGAACTAATATAAACCACCATCCCCATCCTGCAGTTGGCAGCCCTGGGACAGTCTGATGCACCCTGATGCAGTCTGAGTTACAACTCAGCTGCTTGCCCATATGCCACCTGTTATGTGACAGACCTGTGGCAGCAGGAATGAGACTGAAGAGAACAGAGATGCATTGACATCTAAATATTGTCTTCAAATATATTAATATATTAACACAACAGCACTGCTGATAAAGAGTTCTTACTTTATTATAAGTGTTCTTACTTTTTTATTAAATGTGTTCTTACCCTTTAGTATATGGACTTACTAGTAAGCATATATGATATAAAAATTAGATTTATGATTTGATTTATGGCTGTATTCAGTATTCCTTTTATATTTGAAAAAACCCAACAGTAGATATTGTAAAATTTCACATTTTATTACACTATAATGTTTTCAGATACCAGAACAGATTGCAGCTATGTAGAACTCAAGGTAACATATTTTAGACTTTGTCATGTAAAGCCACTACTTTGCTTGTTAGAAATGTATCATTAATTATACATTTACATAATTATGCTTTAAAAGTAGCAAAAATATTTTATCATTCTACATTTTTTTCCTGTAATTTCCACTTGTAAGAATACAATTACTTAATTTTAAAAGTTGTTTTCTTTCTTCAGAAGGCACATTTTAGACAGGCAGTAATTATTTTGAGCTCTTCTCTCCATTAAGTAGTGATGGATTAGTGAGTTTGTTTTTTTTTTAATTTGCTATGTTTGTTTTATTTTTCAATTAACTCCAAGGTGACTTTAAATACTTGGTTTAAACTTTCTTGTAGGCTACAAATTAGGGTCCATAATGCCTTATGATTTCATAACATTTGTATATTCAGTAGTATTTTAATTGAAATATCCTTTAGAAATGCTCACTACACCATGTGGTCTGTATTACTAATCTGTGGGAGCAGTGATAAAATAAACGGTAGGTCAATGTGAATGAGAGTGACAGTAAGTATCCCTAAACATTGTCTGCAGGCCACTGCCAGCAGGTACCACACAGGCTGCATAATTCTAAATCTAGGAATTACAGGCAATGTCATGGCTAACCCCCTCACTCCTCACAAATTAATTGGGGAAAGGAAGCCTTGGGCAAAACACATTCAGATTCCCCAAAAGAAGTCTATACAGAGGAAAATTTAATCTTCCAGTCCCAGTTAGTGTGTTTACTGGGCCTCAAGATGCTCTGTGCAATATACTCTTTGTGGATTGTGTATAAAGGACCATTTCTGCTGTGTTTTCTCATGTTCTCAGACACTGTGACAAGCCTGGTGCCTTAGTTGAAGCTGAACAATCCTGTTTAAATCCCCAGGTTACTTTTTCCTTTCCTGGTTGTAGAGGTGAGGATTTTTGAACATTTAGGGTTGCTTAGCCTGGAGAAAAGGAGGCTCAAGGGACACCAGATCACTCTTTACAACTCCTTAAAGGAGGTTGCAGACAGGTGGTGGTCAGTCTCTTCTCCAAGCAGCAAGGGACAAGACAAGAGAAAACAACCTCAGGCTGTACCAGGGGAGGTTCATATGGGATATTATGAGAAATTTCTTTCCTAAAAGAGTTGTTAAAAACTGGAAAAATTTGCCCAGGGAAGTGGTGGAGTCACCACTCCAGGAAGAATTTAAAAGACGTGTAGATGCAGCACTTGGGGACATGCTTTACTGGTGGACTTGGCAGAGCTGGGTTCATGATTGAACTCAATGTTCTTTAATGTCTTTTCCAAACTAAACTATTCTATTATTCTAGGCACTGGCTTCTGGGAAGGAAATTAGCTCTTAAAAGGAATCATGTGCCTAAGTCATTCCTCCCCAGCTAACAGATTTTTGAAATGACATTGACTGGATGTCCATGGAATCCATTGAAAATAAGTCATAAAAATGGCATGTGAAGATGTGAAAAAGTGAAATAACTGGAAGTCTGTATATTCAATATAAAACTTAGAGATATTTACCCATCATTTTAAACATTTTTCCATCTGGCAGTGTGTTGTTTGAAGTTTAAACTCTCATTTCAGTTCACTTCATGTTCTCGGTGTATCATGTTTTCTTTTATTCCCTGCATGTTTTGTTGCGGGGTTAGAATCTAATGTTGCCAGGAACAGTGGATGCCCCTGCAGAACATTTTTATAAAATATGTACAGATCAGCATCTTCTGCAAGCCCCAGTATTGGCAGATGCTTCTCCAACCACCATCAACCTGTGTAACACTCAGCTGTCCTAAGTGCACGCTTATCAAGTTTCACCTTTTAAAATTAAATGTAAAGGCTTGTCAGTGTCTTTCATTGTCCTTCCAGGAGTACAACACTCAGGCATATAAAGGCATATTAATAACATATAAATATCAGTAATTTCAATATTAATTCTACTGTTCTCTTTGTGTTAGCACAGACCCTGCCTAACATTGACTTTAATCAGTCAACTTGCTTTATCAGCACAAGGTGACCATTTGTGTAATGTTTAGCTTCCTTAATCACACACACCTAATTTTCCTGACATTGATTTTTACAATGATTTTATCCATGGAAGGATTTATGCAGCACGTATCTCCCACATCTTTCTGCCCAAGAGATGATAACAAAAATAGTTTAACTTAATTGAAATAATAGCACACTATTTACATTAATAAAAAGAAGTATCTAAATTTCAAGGACGCTTTTGGATTTGAGGTCTGAATGCAGGATTTGGCAGTCAGGCTTGCTAAACTGTAAATTCTCTCACATGAAGTGTAACACTCCTGGGGAAACCTTTTAACTCTTCTGTCATGGCATTTTCCTCTGTAAATTTATTTACTGTATCTGTCTCACAGAAGTGTCAGGAGAATCAATCCTTGTAAAACTGTAGTTGTGATATTACTAAAAGAGAAAGACTTGGAATTTCAAGGGTTTTGGTGTGATTGCACTGTACTCTGGGTGGATAGGATGGTGGGTTACACAATCTCCCAGTGTACACAGCAGAGTGAAACCAAGGCACCTTAGGAGCATTCACAGCCACTGAAGTCCCTCTTTCCTTCCCCAATGCAGAAGGGGGCAGAGAATGGCTATAAAATTAAATTCATTTATTGTTGTCTTCACGTAATCTTCTGAAAAGCAAAAAATCTATTTCCCCTACTTGCCTATTCTAATGTTTCTAGCACCCAGCTAAGATACTAAAATGGTAAACTGTGCACAATAATTCAACTGGTGTCTGTGAAGGCAAAAAAAGATAGTCAATTCTTCCTCAGAGACCTCCCCACACATATACCCTCTCCTTTGCCATCTCTGTTGGCCAATTTGATTTGTGCTAAGATAAGAACACTAAGTGGGAATTACAGGTGGAGCTGCCGGGATGCTCACATAATGAATGCATCCAGAGAAGGGGGAGCTGTGATGATTGCGATTGGCTTTGGCACACATCGGTCTGCAAAAGGCTCTTAAATGCTGCTGACGACTGGGCCAACGGGCTAAGCTGTTCTCCCGAGGCTGTAGGCAGTTCCCAGGTGGATCCTCCAATGGTAGGGCTGCCTCCAGAGTAAATCCAGCCCAAAGACAGGGAGCACTCACTTCTGCACAGGTGTATAAAATTGCTGAGGTCTGGTCACATACGGAGATAAAATCCTAAATTAACAGCTGCACAGGTGATGTTTCTTTGTCACCTCTCATCCTGCAAGGCCAAAAACTGTAAACTTGTACATCTCTAGGCGAACCTGCTTATATTATACCCATTTAGACCTGCTTATATTATGTACTACATTGGTAATATTTAGATACTGCATTAGCAATAAATCTAAAATAATCATTCACAGTACCAAAATTAAATTTCTGAGAAAATAGGGGAGAACATTTAGATAAGCGTACATACTTACACAGCTGTCACTTAATAAGAAAACAAATGCTTCAAAAGCACCTGAGAAGCAACAACTTGACAGCAACACACTTCCACATACATTGATTTAGTTTCTGTGATGCAAAACACAGGTCGTGACTGCCACATGAAAATGCCCAATTCTATTGACAGTCATACATAATTAAAAATAAAATAAAATACTGTCGTCCCTGTCAAGTCCTCAGTCATTAAATCTGTTTAGGGTTTCTAAAATGGTGTTATATTGATTTAATGATGCTATTAGTAATATCTGCAGAGAATATAAGCAATTACTCTTTGGGATATTCCTTCCTAGAGAAAACACCTAATTCCACTAATTGCCTCTATTTCTGTTTCTGTTAACTGTACACTGTATACATGTTAATAGTGTTATTATCAGTAGGAGTGAATTTTAATTAACATTCATGTGTAGAAGTTTAATTCAAACCAAACATATTCCAATAAGTTTATTTTATTAAATTAATTGCATAGTTATTTCCAGAGCCAAAGCATTATTCCTAGGTATCAATTAACAAAGAGATCTGCAGCTCACCATGAAAAAAAGTTAAAAAACCTGTACATGAAACAGACATCTAGAGACTCTATCCCTGACTAATAACCAAAATCAGACTGTTTTACATTAAACACTACTATGAATACATAACAGGAATGATTACTACATAGTCTTCCAGCTCAGAAAATATACTGTATATTTTTATAAATTCAGGAAAAGTAAGTATTTAGAACTGAAAAACCAAATCACCCCCACCCAAGGAAAGGGCAAGAAATTGGATCCAGATCTCATGAACACTGGTTCAGTGCTTTAACTACAAGATGTTAGAGATACAACTGATCAGTCATTGAGACTTTATAGAGACTTGAAATGTGAAACAGTTTCAGAGTGCAATTTCAGTTTCTTCTCTGCATAAAACCACAGAAATTGGAGGAGGTGGTTCATGGAATTTGGGGAATTCAATCTATTCTGAAAATCTGCAGTTCCTCTTACTTGTTTTAATCCTTTTACCATCATGTTGATATGACTAATACTGATATAAGGGTACAAATATAAAATTAATTATTCCTTTGACTATACTGCAAGTATTAATGTTTGACGATATACCTTAATTTTACTAACTGGTAAGATTAGAGGCTTTGTTTAAAAGCTAGTAAAATTAATGTGAGTCTTTTTTGACTCTGAGAAAATTCTGATAAGGTCCTTGGTAGGTGGATCAGCCATGGCTGTGTACGTGGCTGATTTCCACGATACCTTACATGATTTCAGAAATTTTGCAGAACTATGAATACTCTTCTTTGCAGTTTCTG
The DNA here is from genome assembly GCA_013397815.1 of Aleadryas rufinucha. NCBI lineage: Eukaryota > Metazoa > Chordata > Aves > Passeriformes > Aleadryas > Aleadryas rufinucha. The sequence goes on from VZTH01012248.1 coordinate 252,060, forward strand.
GAGTAAATCATCCATGGAAGTTGTAGGTACTTTTCAAAACCCAAGGTAAAAGCCTAAAATTAATCCTCTCCCCATTTGAATTACTAGTTATATTATATGTGTTTGAGGCTACATTTCTTGTGATTCATTCCACAATATAATCAAACTAGATTCAGCACCGCTATTTTAAAAATACTGCAAGTCTCAGGTGTGACTAATTTCTCACTGCCTAGCACGGGTTTGCTTTTATTGGCAACTTACCAATCCTGATCAATGCCATTTAGCTCCTGGCATACACACAGCAAACACAATTAACGATCCCATACATTTCACTGCTCCTGCTGCACATGTGCGGACATGTGTGCACATGTGGAAACTTCAGCCACTCTGACACTCAGAGACTTGTCATGAACAGACATATGGAGACAATATGACTCTTCTTAAGGTACAAGAGATGACAGAAAATGGCATGCTGCTATTAAATACGCTTAACAGCCAAGACAAATGCTTTTCAGTCACTGTCAGTGTTGCAGTCGTTCCAAGTGGGCAATGGCAGCTCTCACACATCATCAAGGAAATTGTCAGTAATCCCTGGAGACCATCTCTGTCATAATTGGCACTGGTAGAGGAGAAGGATGTGTCAGGGAGAAAGATATTGACACACCGTCCTGAGATGGCAATAGTGGCAGTTAACACTCTTTCAGACTTTCAAAACTGCTGTGGAAGTCATAGCATAAATATGAAGCATCAAGATGACAATTTTACAGCTGCTTCTCATAGTTTCATGACATTTAAAGTGCATGCTAAAACCTATCAAGTACATTTAAAACATAATTATGCCATAACATGTATTATATACCTAATATGTGCAGGATTAGCCTATCACTGTTTTGAATTTGTAATGCAGACAATAGAATATAATGCTTTCAAAAATGCTGTTTCTATGTTTATTATTCAATTAACATGTATACTCTCCTTAAGAAAATAAAACATTTTGTGGGGCACAAAACATTTTTACTGCACACACAGAGTGTACAATTTAATTCTTAACAAATTGCTTCTGCCTTTAAATTATGTTATTAGTATGCTAAAAAAAATTCTTACATGTTGTCATCACTCTTTCAATTTCACTAAAAGGTACTGGGCTATACATCTGCCAAATGGTTTTGCTTTCAGCCTGTTCAATTAAAACCAGAAATGTGTTTGTCCAAACCTTAATCCTATGCTAATATTCTATAGAAAAGATTTGAGTTAATTTTATAATACGATTTCAAATTTTTCCCATGTTAAAGGTGCTTTACACTAATTGGTTGATGTTTCAGAGCAATAACTGAATCCTACTAAATACTTAACACATCCTTTACCCTATTGTTTGGATGTAGTTCTGTAGTGAGTATTTTTTTTTTTTAAATAAATTTTCTGAGATAGAACCTTAAAATAAAGTTCTGAGGTGGATCAGTCTCCTCAGTTCCTTATATGCACTCTTAAGCTCATAAGCTGTTTTGTTTTTTTTTTTTTTAATGGAAATGGAAACTAGAAAACAGACTTTTTAAAATAATGAAAACCGAGGGCAAGATAAAAAACAACAACAAAAATCTACTCATTTCCTTTTATGTCCTTACAGAGTGCTGTGTTTTAAATGACAAATCCCAGGCTGGCTAGAAAAGCCAGTTTCTCTGTCCCTGAGCCCCTCTGTGACTTGCTCTCTACCACACTGCAGCTTCCATGCTAGGTGTCTCCCTCTGTCCCTACCTCTATTTTTGGTTTCAGTTGGTGAGACAACTGAAACTTTTCACAATCTTCTCTTCTCTGGCATTTCTATTGCCCCTGGAGACTTCCAGTTCTCCCTTTCAGATGATCCCATCTAACTGAGCCTCTAGGGACAAGCAGCAGGGCAGCCATCCACCTGGCTGGGTGGCCATTCCTGATTAAAGGAACATGTGCATGAAAAGATTAAACAGTTACCCAGCCTGTCACATCTTTTACAAAGAAGACTAATATAAGACAGTTATTTTGAAGCCCTTACATTACATCCTTTATGTTAACACTTTGAAAGGAAAATAGACAGATGCTTAATATTCTATTTCATTGCTAATAACATAGCTGATAACTGAATACAAAAAGATTTTATTGTAGATGGAGCTCATAGTGTCTTTGGAGTTATTCTTTCTTGATTCTTCTTATTGGAAGTTTCCAATTGAAGCTGTTTTTAACTTTGCCAAAATTGTACATTTGGATTGAAATTTTCTCCACTGGGTTTCTGTCAGGTAGATTTATTTACCTTTTTATAAACATTTCTGCAAAAAATGATTCAGCCATTTATGTATAAAGCGAACAGAAAAGTACTCTTTCATTGATGTTAAACCATAACAAATTCAGCACTTACTTTATGAACATTTTAAAGCAAAATCCTGACCTTTTAGCAGAACTTGGTTTTAATCCAGAGTTATTTTTGATAGCATCCCAGTGATAAAACCGCTTTTTCTCCATTATGGAAACCACTGAAAAATATCCTTTCACAGCCACTTGGAATGTTCTAAAGGTTTGACGGGCACATTCCTCACAGTTTCTGCCTTCCAACTCAGAACTTTGACTTGTCTGAGCAAATATCACACCTGGAAAGTGACTGAGTACGATCCAGGACGCAGTTACAAAGATCAAGGAAGACTCTTCCTGAATTTCAATGCCAGTTGAAGTGGTCCATGAGATGTGAACTTGTGAACTAATTAATAGTTTATTTTCCTAGAGCTGTAGGTTATTTCTTCATTGCTGCTCAAGTGACATGGAAGTGCAAGAAATATGAAAGAAAAAGCATCACAATGTCTGAGTCAAGGACAAAAAACAGATGGCAAGAGACAACTGTTGAGGGGAGGAGCAGATTGGGACAAGGAACCTGAGGGAGTGAGAGAAGGTTGAAGATGGGGAAGAGAGTGTAATTAATAAACAAGGAAATAGACTCTGGGAAGAGGAACATAAGGAACATGGAAATTAGAGCTGTGAAAGCTACACAAGTCATAAATTGTGACCAAAAGGCAAGAAGAGTATGAAAGAACAAGGTGAGGAAACGAGGCAGGGACATAATAATGGAAAAGTAAAATTTGTACTTCCAAGTTGGAAAGAATTAGAGAGGTCTCAAATATGTAAGGATATAACTTAAACATTTGCAGTGTCAGACAGATTGTAACACATCGGACATTGCTAGTCAATATTCAGAGAAGAAGATAGAATGGATTAAGTTCACATTCCAAACCGAGGCCTGGAGGAGAACCAGATACTGAAATCACACTGCTGTACACATTTAATGGAGTCACACCTTTCTGGGACACAATTTTATGCCTGCTGTCATCTTGTGTTAAGAGAGTTTGTGAAGCAGATTTAAAAATCTAATACATTTTCTTTAATGTCTCTATGATTCTCTGTATAATGGGATTATTTTTTCTGTGCATGTGAGTTTCTTTTTTTCTTTTCAAATCTGGATGTTATACTTTGAAGCACGGGTTAAAATGACAGATTTTTTATGTCAAAACATTGAAAAGTAAGTGATAGCATAAAAGTTTCCTATATTAATTCCATTTCCTCCTCCATTTTTGCTCCAAAGTTGAATTTTTGCTTGTCTGGACATATGAGAAATTCATGTTTTAGCACATAAGAATTGGGAAGAAGCCATCAAGAACTTCCAGTTTTGACTTTCTAGAAACCACAATCGTGTTTAGGAAATTGTCTTGCATCTCAGCTGATAACCCTTGAAATTCCCTTTAAACAGATCAATTCACTTTAGTAGCATGTGTAGGCATATTGTGGTAGCTGTGATCACAATACTAGTAAGACATCATCTGCTTTAAAACCCAATAGTTTTGAATGTTGCAGATGGTATCAAGACATTAACAAAGTAGGGTATGTTCCTTGGTATTGGTTATTGGTGCAGCTGTTAAGTTAACGAAGTCAGTATATATTCAGTTTTAATTGTAGACACATTTTATTTGAGCTTTCATAGAACAGCTGTGAAATAAGTGCTATAATTAATGTTCTGTGGGTTACACTAAAACCTGTATATATGTATATTATTAATTATATGTTATAACCTTGGTTCAATTTATTTAGTTTTCTGTTCTTAAGATGAAAGATCATCAGATAATTGCATTTCCTTCAGAAAATATTTAAATGTTTCAAAGTCATCTTCATTTGTGCTTTCACCTGCCAGGTCACCATCAATAAAATTTATTATTAGATGAAATCAATTTATTTTATTAAGTTAATGCCATCTTTGCATATCTAGATTTATCAGGTACTCAGCATATTAATACAGGAGTCAAGCAGGCTATTCTAGTTGTACTTGAAGAAATAACCTCATTCTAGCTTTCTTTTGTATTATTTTCATATCAAGTGCTCCAGATACACAATTCCTAGTAAACTATCATAAAAAGGATAAAACATCAAAAGCAAAGTCAAATGATGAATCTAATCCTCTTGGGGTGGTGGGTGGAGGGGTGGCGTAAACGGGAATGCAGGTGGGGTGACTAGGTAAACTAGGGAATGTTGATTTGTGCTATTTTAATCACAGCTGCTAGAAACTCGGTTACAGACATTCATGGTCAAATGCTTTCTTCTATGGGGTAATGTGGTAGGGAACACAGCAAAGTAGAATTGTCAGCTCTTCTGGAGGACTGACACTAGCAGCATAATCTGAGATTTTCTCAGACTCAAGGAAGTGATTTATAAAGCTTTATTTCTCTCCTGCCCTTTTTCTGTTTTCCTTTGTAAAAAGGCTTGTTTGGTATGTTTGGTTTTTTGCTTTTAGATGAGTTCACAAATTCGGTTATACATGCTTCACCAAATAAAGACTTGATAATAGTGTCATTCAGGTTTCTTGGGGATAAGCTTATTCAGCTTTACTTACACATTATATTATTTATTGTATGGTCTTGTACATTGTGTAACAATCCACATTTCCCCTTTTTCCTTGTGTCACTCTGAAATGCTCAAGTGACTATTCCAGGAGGCACTGGAGGTCTGAAGACTACAGGAACTTTTGTTCTTCCTAATACTTCTTTCACAGAGTCACAAATCTTCTGGAACAAAAGATAATGCCACATACTGTCGGATACGTAAGTTACCTATGTCATAAATTCTAGATTTCTGTTACTTTCCTCAACACAAAAATCACCTAGGACTGAAGGCTCATTTAAAAATAATGCAATGCTCAATTCACTACTAGTGTAGTTATAGCTGCACTATACTCCTAAGGTTTTAAGTGACAAGGATGCTTCCAACATTAAGCCTCTCTTCTAGTGTATTTACACTGAACTTAGGGAGGGAGGGAAAGAAAAAAACCAAATATTTTTTACTGCAAACTTAGGGCCATGGGAATTCTGCTCCTCATTTCCTTCATTAACAGGAAAACACAGAATAAATATTTTCTTTTGCAGCACCTTCCATCTCTGGAAGGCACAATGGTGTCCAATTATTTTACAAAGTAGGCTGCAAACCTCTGGCCTATAAGGGCAAAATTCTGTGTACTATTGTTAGATACTTAAACAAAAAATTCCTTTTTTTCTATAAGTAGCAACATAAATCAGAGGAATCTGGAGCGGTTCAACATCTTTGAAAAAAAATCAGGCCATTTATATTTAGGTATTGAAATAGGAATTAGGAAACTAAATTTAGTATATACTCCTGTTCTGCATTCAGCAGTCATGGACTCTGACCATTCTGTAATTCAGTGGAGGGCAGTTTTTTCATCCTTTGTGCTCATGGCTCTTTGGAGATATGGGTTAGAGAGATAGGGGGTTTTATCTTTGTTATTACTGAGTTTTCATTGCTGCTAGAATATTCAGCTATGATTATGGGTTGTTTTTTTAAAATTCTGTGGTGCTCAGAGAACACCTCATTCCCCTTTTCTTTTTTCCTCTATTTTGAGGGTTATGAATCAGCACATCCCCTAACTAGTTCCCTGTCACAACAACTCATGTTACTATGGGATAGCTGCAGTAAACAGATTGTTCTTCTTCCACTTTTTACTCCTTTGTGCATTTTGCTCCCATGTGCAGTAGGAACTTTACTCCATGTTTGTAGAAGGTAAAATCAGTCTCCAGGGTACAGTAGATCCTTCCTGTGCATATGTTGAAGACCAAGCTGGAAGGAATGAGGAAAATTATGGTTTTGCTTTTCCCAGCATATTAACTAGTAGCTGTATCACAGCATCAAAAGCAATATATTGTATTTTGTAACAGGTTACCTAGGCATGTCTCTCATAAGGTTAGGAAAGCCAGGCGAAAATAAGAATCTGCAAATCCCTTCTCATCTTTATTCTGACTCTGGAAATACAAAACTGTATTGCACTTGCACAAAGCATGCACAGAAAAGAGGAATCCTCTGTGATGTTCATCCTTGCTTCTGTCAGTAGCCAGGAGACTGATTTTTAAGAACCTGCTCCTCTGGTTTCATTTTGGACCAGTTCCTCACAAAACCAGTAAGACTCAGTGGAGCATCAGTGTATGAATGGGTTTGATATAGGGTTAAGATATTCACATCTGTCACTTCCCTATGTCTCTCCCACAATCTCTGGCTTCTGCAGAGACAAGGGAGCACTCAGCCTATCCCCTTCTGTCAATAATTGAATTCCACAGCATTGCTATATAGCTCTTTGATGATCATTATTTCAGTAGCAACATACTGCCTATACTTGGATATATCAAAATACATAGGACCCAGACCATTTTCTCTTCAACCAGGCAGCAGTGGAAATTTACACTGGTATTGTTTACCAAGTAACAGAATGGCCTTATCATCCTTAAGGTGCGTGACTAACTGCAGTGCAGTTCTGTCATCCTCTCAGACCATTGCTCAGTGAACAATACATTCAGTTTACAAGTTTCTCTCACAAAAATCAAAATGAGCATTGTGTCATGCTATAAAGCTGTGATACAAAACATGCTTCATTCTGCTGCTTGAAAACTTTTTCAAATAGGTTAACTTTCTCCCAGTCTTTATGTTGGACCAGATGTCATCTGTTTGCACTTCTGAAAATTTAAGAGGCTCAAGTCCCCAGAGCTTGGGGGTTTTTTTGTAATTTTATGGAGCAACTTCTTTCCATTGCTAATGCCTTCAGTTTGTTAATTATCTGCTATAACTGAAAGCTTTCATGGTAGGCTCTGAATCTTCGGCTGTTTGCCGAGGGCCTGAAGAATTATGTGTCACATTTACACATAATTCTGCTTATCTCCCTAGAAAATTTTCTTATAACTCTAATTATACAGCCGTGAGGAGTCTATCCAGATGTTCTAGAGGAGGACAAAATATATTGGTTGCCACTAAAATTATACAGCTGTGTACTAAAACAGGGCCAATGTACACCTTTCAAAAACTACTATTTTCAAACACTGTCCTCCAGGTACCTGAGAGAACTTCTCATAAACAAGAGGGGAAGAGCAAGAGAAGCTTTTGTTATCTCTAAAGATACACCTCCAGTGCTGTTGCGGACACACATGAGGGGGAGAAATTTGTGCAGCTAATCCTTTTTTTCAAAATTCACTCCCTATCTTATATTCTGCAACTGGTTGAGAAAGAGCAGTGAAATATCCCAACAGTAGTAGTACTGCTCAGATAGCTCTCCATGTGGGGGAGAAAAAGAATACATTATGCTCTTGGAGGAAAGCAGGAGGAGGGGGTCCTTGCGCGCTTAGGGGTAGGGGTAAGCGGCGGTGTGAGATGGCACTCACATAAACACACATCCACATCATCTATACATCCACACGTGTTCAGTCTCTCTGCTTAAAAGAAGAGAGACTGAACAAAAAGAAGTACAAAACAAGTAAGGAAAGAACTCAGAAACAACTCTGACTGAAGATGTGCTGTATCTGTTTGGTTGTCCACTGCAGACCCTGAGATAGAGAGATTAAGATGTTAATTCGCTGATAGCTGGACAACTGGACCAGATATGCAAAACGCAGCTAGGTTGGCTTAAAGTCTATAGCAATAATAGTCCTGTAACAAAGTACTGTTTATACTGAATATAACTCACTGTCCATGCACTAAGCACTGAACCTATGTGCCATAAAACAGCTCACAATCTTACAGTGGTGGAGTAGAGCAGGAACTGACCTTGCAAAGGATACACACAATCAAATGAAATTTTAACCTGTTTGAAAGCTGCATGCCACTTTCCTTTCAAAGAAAGATAAAACTAGTACTCATACAAATCCACTTAATTCCTGATTATATTAAAGGAAAAGATACAAATACTTCCTTGTAGAAATATTGCTGATGTGAATTTAAAAAGAAGGAAGCAAACATTAAAAGCTGCCATTCGTAAGAAAGATGTACTTTTTGACAAGAACTTTGAGTAAAAGTGAGCTAAAAGAAAAATAGTGTGTAACGCAATGTTTATGGCATGGATGCCTGAAAGTAGTTTTCAAAACTAACCCTATAGACTTCACAAAGGAAGATAAAGACCATAAAGTCAAGTCTTTTAAGACTTTAAAAAAAAAAAAAATCTGCATTTCTTTTAATTCCATCTATACCTGTAAAAAAAGTAACCAGTGAAAATCACCTCTTCACAAATAATTCCTCACTATTGTCATAAATAGCTACAGTATGCAAAAAAAAAAAAAAATTAGCAAAAATGCATCTGGCTTTAACGTTCACTTTGGAAATATTGAGAAATGGAGCCTCATAAGTTATTCATAAGATCAGAATTAATGCAGTCACTATTCCTGGCTTCTGATTAAATGCTGTCTTGTAACCTAGTAACACTAGAAATAATGACCAGATGATAATTTTCTGTGAATTGAGTCAATGAAGGAACCTTTCATATGTCAAATTGCAACATTACTTGCCCGACAGAAATACGCCTGGAGACCCGTCCACAGCTGTGGAAACAATTTTCTTCTGTGTTTGTGTGGGATAGTGTATTCAGACAAAGTCCATTTCTAATGATGGTCTCATTCTCGCTCTTCCACTACCATAGTTAAGACAGTGGGAGATGGTGATGAAGGAACAGAAATTTGCAATCTTAGAACAATAAAAAAAGGAATTGAAAGTGAGGGTTTTTTGCAACTCATCCTCACTGACAGTAGTGGACGGAATTCACTGAACATGATGTTGAGCTGTAAATCCTCTGACAGACTTCCATATGTTATACAGGACCACAAAAATGTATAAAACTGTGTCACTCATCACTAGTATCTTATCTTGCTAGAGGCTTCAATATAAGAGACAAGCAAAAGACACAGAGAAAAATCTTATATTAGTATTGCCAATTTAAGACCAAAGTTGTGTAAGAACCCACAGCAAATTCCAGAATTAATCCAGAATCCTCTTTCTCCTGAATCTAAACCAAATAAAGGTCATATTTTAAAAATTAATCAGAAACTACCTGGGATAGAAAAATAAATAAATACGAAGAAGAGTTAGTAAAGAAAAATGCACACACACACACACACATTAGTACACCACAAAGGTTCAGAGAGCATAAACCGTTGAAATGGAATCACTGAAGCTGAGAAAATTCTCAGAGAATAGGAACTATACAATAATTACTCAGTTAATGTGTAAGTTAAAAAAGGGTCCTAACTACTAGTGGCAGGCAAAGGGGGAAAAAGGTAAGGAAAAAAAAGCATAGACGGCCAGAAACATATTAAATGTCATAGCAGAAGTTGCCATTGTCACAGGGGAGGAGAAAAAAAAAAAAAAAGAAGAAGAAGAAGAAGAAAGGAAAAATAAAAATTAGAAAACTGAANAAGGATTAGAATCAGCTCGGATCCTGAGGACAGCCATTAGGGAGAGGCAAAGAGTGGGAACCCACTAGATGTATGGATGGATGCGAAGCGGCCCAGGAAAGCCCGTCAGGAGGCTGATGTGTCGGAGCGGCGCCGGCAGCCGAGCCCCGG
>VZTH01012249.1:7234-44126 GCA_013397815.1 Aleadryas rufinucha
CTTCAATTTTCAATCCGAGTTGGGCTCCTCCTGGCTCCAACCCCTTGGTTACCTCCTCAATGAAAGCACCGGCACCCGGTCTTCTTCCCGACAGGGCTGGTAGCGTACGTCGTCCGGTCGGGTTTCTCTGTCCCGGCGACGCCTTGCTTCCCAGTCCTCGCCTTGGGAGCACCGCTTCCTAAAACGGAGGCGTGCTGCACGCAAGGTAATTGGCTTACACCAAGCCTCCAGTTGGCTTCAGGAACCTAGTCCCTTTGGTGAGGGTCAAGGTCCCTGTTCGGTGCGCCACGGGTCCATCAACTGGGTCCGCCCACTTCTGGGGATCACCACAGAGGACCTCGCACCATTGTTCCATCTCCTGAGAGGCGACGAGGACCTCGACTCCCCTCGCTCCCTGATGCCAGAGGCTAAGGCGGCCATTGAGAAGGTCCAGGATGCCCTCTCCACGCCGCAGGCATATCGTGCTGCACCGGATCTCCCCTTCGACCTTGCGCTGCTGGGTAAGTCACCCCGGCTACATGGCCTTATCTATCAATGGGATGCTGTGCAGAAAGATCCGCTCCTTGTCATCGAGTGGGTCTTTCTGTTGCACCAACCGGGAAAAACCCTCACTACCCCCCAGGAGCTCATGGCTCAGCTCATCATCAAGGCTAGAGCCCGCCTTCGTGCCCTGGCGGGGTGTGAGTTCGCATGCATTCATACACCATTGGCCACTGGGTTTTTGGAGCATTTGCTCCAAACCAACGAGTACCTTCAGTTCGCTTTGGACAGTTTCCCCAGAAAGGTTTCGGCTCACAAACCGAGTCACAAATTACTCAACACTACCTTCAACTTGGCTCCTAAACCACTTTTGAGTAGCACACCCTTTAAAGGCTCAACCGTGTTCACTGACAGCTCAGGAGGCTCCCACAAGTCTGTGTTGACTTGGAGGGACCCCACGACGCGTGAGTGGGGGAACAACGTCGATGTGGTGGAAGGTTCACCACAAATTGCAGTATTGGCAGCCGTGGTGAGAGCCTTTGAACGGTTTCCCAATCAGCCTCTAAATTTGGTCACCGATTCGGCCTATGTCACTGGGGTTACTGCCAGAGCAGAACACTCTTTAGTAAAGGAAGTACCAAACAAAAAATTACATGCCTTGCTTTCGAGGTTAATATACCTGCTCTCCCACTGAAAGCAACCTTACTTCCTAATGCATGTGAGGTCACATACCGGCCTTCCCGGTCCCATCTCGGAAGGTAATCAGACGGAGGATGCTCTAGCCATCCCTGTGCAGGTCCCGAACACCCCGGACACCTTTGCACAGGCCAAGATGAGCCACGCATTCTGCCTTTAGAATGCGCCAGCCCTGGTGAGGATGTTCCGCATCCCGAGGGAACAAGCCCGGGCCATAGTAGCCACCTGCCTGTCATGTCAGCGCTACCAGCTCCCCTCCCTAAACCCTGGGGTCAATCCCAGCGGTTTGGAGAGCTGCCAACTATGGCAGACGGATGTCATGCACGTGCCACAGTTTGGGCATCTTAAATATGTCCACGTGTCCATGGACACCTTCTCAGGTGCAGTTTTTGCCTCCGCCCATCCTGGAGAAAAGGCCAAGGATGTTGTCAGGCACTATCTTTTGGCCTTTGCCACCCTGGGAGTCCCCAAAGAAATCAAAACAGACAATGGCCCGGCGTATACCTCTAAGAGATTAGGACAATTCTTCCAACAATGGGGTATGCGCCACTCCACAGGCATCCCACACTCCCCCACGGGACAATCGGTGGTTGAAAGAGCCCACCAGACCCTGAAAAGGGTCCCTGATCAACAACACGGAGGGGCAGAGACTAGTCCTCCCATTGAGAGGCTCTGCAAAGCTCTGTTTACGATCAATTTTTTTAATAATTCCTTCAATGAGCCAAACCCTCCCGTCATCCGGCACTTTATGAATTTGACCCAGGCCAAATTGAAAGAAAAACCGCCGGTGTTGATCAAGGATCCTGAGACCCACCAAATCCAGGGGCCTTTCCCACTGATTACCTGGGGGAGGGGATACGCTTGTGTATCTACACCAGCAGGGCCTAAGTGGATTCCCGGACGGCATGTCAAACCTTTCCTTGGAACGCACCCAGAGGACACGGACTGGACTCCCAGCCAACACCACCCACAGGATCAGTCACTGCAGAACCAAGACTCCTCAACAGCCTGGAAGAGGAGGAAGAAAAGACACAATAGCCACGATGAAGAACACCTTCCATCCTCTCAGGCTGATTAATAACCCTTCCCCGGCAAACCTCATGTGTTTTCCCACCCCTCCTTCCCCCTTGTACCTTCAAACCCCCCCACTACCTTTTCCTTTCCCCTAATAAACAAAGAAGGGGGAGATAGGGGAATCTATTCAACAAAAAGAGGCTGATCATGATTCAATCTGATCAATTAATCTTTTCATGTATTGTAAGTCCTGAACAGGAACCACTCCCCAACAACCTGCAGATGATCGCAGGGAGGATGACCCATCACCTCGGTCCACTCCATCCACTCATCGCTGTCTGGATCACCACTGGACTGACACCATCACATGCCTGGATAGTCCCTCAACCCCAGTCAAACATATGGGTGACTCTTGCCAAAACCATCGGGCAAGAACACCTGTGCCTGTCCATGGGCAACGTGGACAACCCGTTGTCCACCTGCCTGGTCGGGATTCCCCTGAAGGCCCATGAGATGCCGTTCCGAAGCTCTGAGACCAGGCTGGAGCGCTGGTTCAAAACACTTGCAGATGCACCTAATGAACCCCAGGAATTGGACCTGCTGGCATTGGTGGAAGCTCAAATTTGTATCAATTGGGATTTCAAATTACTGGTAGGATCATCTTATGATTACCTCAAAGTGCCTAATCCGAACCAGAAACTTTATACATTCAAGAAATGATGCAATTCCACCCAGCCCAGATCATCCCTGGCATACTGGCACCCCAAAAAATTGCCGCAGGGACTTCTTATGATCTGTGGGGACAGGGCTTGGGCCGGCATCCCATCCCGCCTATACGGGGGTCCCTGCACGCTTGGCAGGCTTTCCCTCCTCACTTCTAATAAAAGCCAAATTCGGGATTGGCAAAAACAGAACAATTCAACTCGTCAAAGGAGAGAAGCACTTAATTTGGACCCAAATTGCAATGATGAAGTCAAAATGTGGTCTCATTGGCAGAGGGCTGCGGTCTCCACATTTTTACCTTGGGTGGCTGCCGCCAAAGCCCTTGGGAGTATTTCCCACTTGGAGTGCTGGTTGGGAAAGCATGCCAACCTGACGTTGCATGCCCTAAGCCAGCTGCTGGAGGACGAACAGACCACCCGGCATGCGACGTTGCAAAACTGGGCAGCAATTGATTACCTCCTTCTGGTCCACGGACATGGCTGTGAAGACTTCGAGGGGTTGTGCTGCTTCAACCTATCCTCCCATAGCAAGAGTATCCAGGCCACGATTAAGGAAATAAGACAGCAAGTGGATCATCTGATGGCGGAAAAGGATCCTGAGTGGTTCGAGGACTTGTTGGGACATTTTGGGGTGAAAGGGTGGCTCAGTTCCATACTGACCAACTTGTTTTGGGTTCTCCTCATCATTTTCATTGCTTTATGCATGATGAGTTGTTTTAAGAAGATATTGGTCAGTCCCTGGGGGAAGCCTTCGTTCTAAACAAAGAAGGGGAAGATGTTGTATCCACAGGAATACTGAGAATGGGCCAGCAAAGCGAGAGCGCTGGTGGGATGGCCCTAATAGAGAAACGGCCCTTTAGGTTAGGGCGAGTCCCCCGAAGGCTCCCAGGAGGCTTTGCCTCAATTATTCTAACATATGGATTTCCCCGGTTGGTGATTGGCCCCCTTGTTCTCCACCCCTGTATACCATCTATGTACAACATCTAGAAGCTTCTTTTCAAATTGTATCCCCATTGGCCTCTACCCCTTAATCCTGCCTTCCTTTCCTCCCTATTGGCCCTTACCCCCTTACTCCGCCCCTCAGCCCTCAGCCCATTGGCCCTGATGCTCTGCCCGCCCCTTCCTCTCCATCTATCTGTCTCTTCCCGGGCCCTCCATCTTGTCTTCCTTGGCTCCCTTCAGTGTCAGGTCTCCTTCAATAAACCTGCCTCTGGATTAGCCAACCAAAGACCCTTCCTGCCTCCTTTACTGCCTGCAGTTGTCCTGCATAGCGTGAGTGTGTGCCCTGCCCCATCGGGCTCCCGTGAGCGGCCGTGCCCTCGGTTGGCCCCCTCAGCGCCGAAGCGGCTCGCCTTCCCGGGGACGCTTCTGGAAGGCTGCGGCACCTCACCACCACCACCGCGCCGCGGCAGGGGTGCACACCTAACAGTCTGACCCTCAGGCTATGTATCTTTCCTTTTATAAATGGACATCAAGACTGTCGTTCTCAAAAGAAACATTATCCATTAATAAGGAGTCAACAAAGGTTTTGCTGTTGATATATCTTGCTGATTGAACATCATACCATGCACCAACAGCATTCTCTGGCATCTGGTGACAATTTGGGTATGGAAATATCTGTCCTAAATTATGACACTGCACTCCTCTAGACTGTGCAGAAATGCCCAGAACATAGCCAGAATGTGTGGCCACCTGTCTAGGGAGATGTTCATTTGCTACTAATGAAAAAGATTTCAAAAAGACCATGAAGTAAGCATCTCATTGACTAAAATTATGGTCTGCCTTCTTAAAGAAAAAGCTTAGAAATCATAAGAAATGGTTAGATTATAGAAGTTCTGCTTGAAAGTGGTATGCTCAATTTTTTTCTCACAAGTCATCTGAGATAAATGAATGAAATTACATCTATTGTTTACTCAGACTAAACATCCTTGATAAAACCAGGTGCACTGACAAAAGATACTATATCTACACTTGCAACATATCTGCACCAATTTCTCTGTATGAAAATAGAAACATGTGGGTAGCATTACATAACGAATTCTGTAGTTGCTTCTCAAATTTCAGCAGTAATCTGCAAAGATCTATGAACAATATTTGACCACCTTATGTGTTAACATGTACAGTAACATTCTGCTTTTTAGACAAGCTTTTCTCCAAAGCTCATAAACCTATAAAATCCTTATGCATATCATCAGTTTGATAAACTGAGAGAGGGATAGAGAACCATTCTTTCCAGAGATTCACTGTCTCAAGAACAATGGTGTTCTGTCAATCAGCAGTGCATACCACTTGGTTTTAACACTGTAATTTTTGTTTTAATCATGTGCCAAAGAGGATAAAAATACTCAGGGTAGAATTAGAACAAACAAATTACAGAATGGATGACATTGCAAAAGACCTGTGGAAACTATCTAGTCCAACACCTAGCTCAAAGTAGTGCAGGTAATTCAGGACTATGTCCACTTTGGCTTTGAATATCTCTAAGGATTAAGCCTCCACAACCTCTCTGGGCAACCTGTTGTGGTGTTTGACTCTCACTATGAAAAGTTTTTCTTTCTTTTTTTTTTTCTTTTTTTCTTTTTAAACATCTTTTTTTCTGTGTTTCAATTTGTGCCCATTGCCTCTTGTCCTGCCAGCAGGCACCAGTGAGAACAGTGTACTTCCCCTCTTCCCCATTTCCTCACATTGATAAGATCCCCTTGAGCCTTCTTCTCCCCAAGCTGAGGAGTTCTAGCTCTCTCAGACTCTTCTCCCCATCCTACAGGTTTTTCAAGCCCTAAATCATCCTTATGGCCCTTTGCTGGACTTTCTCCAGTATGTCCGTGTTCTCTCTTGTTCTAGGGATACCGTAACTGGACACAGTACTCCAGTATGGCCTCAGCACCACTGACTCAGACATGACATTCTGCTAGGCCCATTTCTCCAGCCTGCTGAGGTCTGTCTGAAGGGCGGTACAACCGGCTGGTGGAACCAACCGCTCTTCTCAGTTTTATATTGCCTGTGGACTGGCAGAGTGCAATCTGCTACCCCATTTCAATCATAAAAATAAATGTCAAATACAAGTGAGCCCAGTATCAATCCGTGGGGTATACTGCTAGTGACTGGTGTCTGGCCCAACTTTGTGTTGCTGGCCACAAGCCCTTTGAGCCCAGCAATGCAGTTTTCAGTCCTCCTCACTGTCTATTTCTTTAGCCTACATCTCATCAATTTTTCTGTTAGGATGTGATGGATACAGTCTCAACAGCCTCATAAAGTCAAGATAGGCAACAGTCACCGCCCTCCCCTTATCTACTGGCACAGTCATTTCACTGTGGAAGACTATGACGTTGGAAAGGTATTATTTCCCCTTTGAAAATCCATGCTGACTACTCCAAATCACATTTCTGTCCATCACCTTCTGAGGCATTGAAGAGAAACTGCCTGTCCTGTAATTCTGTGGATACTCACTCTTGCCCTTCTTGAAGACAGCAGTGTTATTTGCTGTCCTTCAGTTGTCATGAGTCTCCCCCAGTTACCATAACCCTTTAAAGATTATTACAAGTGGCCTACATGGGTATTGGCCTGCTCTCTTGACACTTGTAGGAACGTGCCATCAGATCCTGTGGACTTGTGCATTTCCCATTTTTTGGAAAGCTGGGAGGAGACGCAGCCTGGACAGCTGACCTCAACTGACCAAAGGGATATCCCACACCATATGGCACCATGCTCAATATAGAAAGCTGGGGGAACAAGGAGGAAGGGGGGTACATTTGGAATGATGATGTTTCCCCAGTCACCATTGCGCATGATGGAGCCTGGCTTTCTTGGAGATTGCTGAACACCCACTGGCTGATGGAAAGTGATTAATTGCTGCGGTGCGTCAGCCCATTTTGGGCTGTACATCAGAGAGGACATCTAGTGGGTGGATTTCCCCGCCTTGGGTTCTGCCTCCGAGGGCAGATCCGAGGAGGAGACATGGGTTTTTCCTCTCCACCCACTGGGTGTCACNTAATTAATTCTTTGTTTCGCTTAGCCTGTGTGCACAGCTTTTGCTCTCTCTATTAAACTGTCTTTATCTCAACCCATGAGTTTTCCAGCTTTTACTGTTCCAATTCTCTCCCCATCCCACTGGTGCAGGACTGAGCAATCAGCTGTGTGGTGCCTGGTTGCCAGCTGGGGTTAAACCGAGACAGTGCTACTGCCATGATGTATATTTTCCTTTGACCATTTGGAGGTAGAATTTCTAGTGACTTCTTCCCACAAAGGACATAAATATTATGTCTCAAGCCCCCTGAAGAAAACTGAGAAAGTAAACAACACTGTGTGGTTCCTCAGTAATTAATATTTCCCCATTTGAAAAAAAGCTTTCTTGTGTTTGAATGGGCAAAATAAGTAATCTCTATATATAACTGTTAGAATATTTCCTAATTCTGTTTTGTAGTCTATGATAGAGAAGTCCAACTGCTACAAAGTTTTATCTTTTGCCCCAGTCATAATGTTACCACCATCATCATCACTTTACTGCTGTAGTTATCATCTTAGTCCTCTGCCCATTTTTTCCAGCAAATGCAGCAGCGTTTCCTTGCAGAGGAACCTGGGGAGCTTGACTAAATTCTTAACCTGACAGGGAAAATAATTTGGGGTCTCCTTCACATTTTCTCAATTTTCCTCTTTTCAAGCTTGATCTTGTCACAGGCTGCAGCATTTATGGGCCACAAAAACAACTGGCAGAACTTCCAAGTTAAGGCAGAAACTTATAAACCCAATTCAGCAACTGTGCTGAAAGCAGCTCCAACTGGGTAAAAGGAAATTCTGGCAGGAGAGATCTGCAACCACTGACTCAGGCCACTGACACAAGAAACTCACTGACCCAAAAGAAGAGAAACACTGAGCATGGGAACTGATGAGCATGAGAGGCGAGAGAATCATTAACCAACAGAAGATAGAATACTAATTAGTAAGAGAACTATGTAACTTGTAGCCAATGAACATTAATTCCTTTGTTTTCTAAAATGTATAAATAGTAAAAAGTTTTGAAAGTTGGTGTTCTTGATTTGAGGAATTCCACAAGCACCTAGGCTTGCACAACTCTGAAATAAATAATCAGTGTCTCACGTAAGTGTTAATTATTGGCTTGTTGCACACCAGATAACATCGGATTTTTGCAGACAACACATGAACTGAGATCTCTTGCCACAGGTTTACAGTCTGAATAAAAATTCCACCATGAAAACATACTGGAATGTTAAAAATGCCTCAAATCCTTATATAACTTGCTTGCAAATGGGGATTAGCAGTTACCTTTATTTGCCAACAGATGCTGGCAGAACACTTTTTCCCTGCGGAGGTTTCTCTTCATCTGCAATTTTAAATAACTTTGGATTCCTCTTTTGATCCATTTATCAACAAAGGTCAAAAGCAAACTTTTTGTTTAATGTTTCAAACCAGTATCCTAGTAGGCAAAAGGGACATTATCACTGGGTAGTAGATACGTGTGCTCACATACCCTTATTGTTTTTCATACTGTTTGTTGCTTTTGTCCAGTCAGTGGAACAACTGCTGGAAGAATGGGTAAGATTCTTACATCTACTCAGTCTTATGGTTGGTCAATCAGAATATTTTACTAGGAAATTGAAGTAAGATGTTAAGAATGCTTAACATTTTTAACAGGGAAGAACAGAAAGTGAGTTATTCAAATTCTAGAAGTGTGCACATACCTCTAAATTCTTAAGTTGTAACCTTCAGCCTGGGAAGTCTTGTGCCAGGCTCGTAAGTAACACATGGATGGATCTCTTCGCCTCCTCACTGAATATCCTCCTGAGGGACAAACATTAGCATTGTGAGTTCTGTGTTGGACTCTGGGCTGGGCTTACATGCTAAATGTGTATTTTTTCCTATTGTGGAGCTAAGGACAGCCAGCCCTAGAGGATGGTTCAATTCTGTCAAGATAGGACAAGCAAGAAATTTGAAAGTGTTCTTCCTCATACCTTTCACCTGCCCACTACTTCCTCATTCAGAGGCATTGTGAATTTCAGATAAATATCAAGGTAAATTTACAGCTCTGGCATCTGTTACATCATTTACATGTACACACTAAAATGTCACCTATGTTGTGCTTGTGATTCTTGATTCTGTGTTTATAACATTCCAGCTGACAGATAATACAGTTGAACAGATTGGAAAGATATTGTGCCCTTAACAGTCTGGCTTCTGTGATAAAATAGTACATTAGATAAATGACATACTAAGTTTTGCATTGATGTCTCAGCAGAGTTTTATATTTTCAGTATTACCATTAGGTAAGCAGCCTTCACAGTATGTCATTATTTACACTCATGCAGCATCTTTGACGGTAGCATCCAAGAGCAGATGTCAGACATTCTAGCCTTGCAACAAAAGCCTCCAGCATATGATAAACATATAAAAGGAAATTTTCTTAAGAAGGCTGTCAGGTCCCTGCCTTTCTGGAGCCTATGAGCCACATGGCACCCAGTGGAGTCAATAGAAATCTTTCCATTAACTTCAGTGAGCTTTGGATTAGTACTTTCAATTTCTGCTGCTGTAGTCCTGATCAGCCTCTATACAAATGTTAATGAGATAAACTGAACAACACCCTTAGAAGCTGCAAAGAGAGAAGATATTGTTCCATCCATCCATTTCCGACAAGGGTGAAGTGCCATGATGGAGGAATGTAAGGAGATACCACAGTGTCTCAACATGGGAAATGAAAATACTCATTATATTGTAAAAATCTGAAGGGATTTAGATGGATGAATTTCTGTTGGCTCCCTAACAATTCCTCTTAAGGATAAATCCATAAGAGGAATTAGAATGGTGATAATGACTGAGGTTGATATACATTTGCTGAAACTTCTTTCCTGTCAGGAGCATGCCTATAGGCTTTTAAGCATTTTAGTACCACTCCTGAAGTGGAAAATCACAAATGAATACTTGAAAGTAAGAAAAGTGATCACAGATGATCACTTTGAATTCTAAAAAACACCCTATTTTCTCACAATGCTAACTAATTGCTACAGCAAATTCTGAATAATAAAGATATAAAAATGAGTTCAAATTTTTGGTGTATTTTTGGAAGAAATTTTCTTCAAAAAGTATTAAAAATAATTGTATGGATACGGACCCTTGTGAAGTTTCTGTGAAAAATGTTCATGTCAGGACATACTTAGGAATACTATTTCCTAAGACCCCACTCTTTGCCTCTATCACAAAGTGGCTTAGATAAACTGGATGTCTTGATTTTCAGTGCAAACCCAAAACTGTCTGCTACTAGGTCAAACAGCACATCTTAAATGTTGTGATTTTCAGGCAGGGAGACAGAAAATAAGGAAGACAGAACGAAGACATTTAAAGATATAAACAGAACATTGTGCATTAGGTGGAGGTGTCTCGCTGACATACATAGTTCATGTTACTCTTCTGCAACAGAAAACACCATGAAAACATAGCAAAAAACCAGCTTACTGAAAGCAATAAAACTTGAATTAACATTAAGGTAAATAGTCCCATATGTCTATACTTGGTAAAGTTTTGTCCATTAAGTTGTCACTTGCCAAGATCATATGTCTTGATAGATAGATAGATAGATAGATAGATAGATAGATAGATAGATAGATAGATGGATGTCTTGGAAAACTTACAAATTGCTCTGTCCCTCCTTTAACCAGGAAAGCCTGGGTGGAAGAAGTTTCTCATGATAAAACTTCCTGTGTAAAAACAGAAAAATCTCATGATATCTATTAATTTTGTGAACCCTCAAGTCATTTCCTAACATGAAAAGAGAGGACACTTCAGAAAACAAAATTCTTCAGACTATTATAACATGAAGTATTGGTGATACCATGTTTATTTATTATTGATTTCATGTTTTTTTATCTGTACACTTTCAAACTGATTTTATTCCAATATGTAGTATATTTTGCAGTATACAAACAATTAAGCTATTGGAACAATCTCTGTCAAAATTGTTAGAAAGTGAAATCATACATTTCATTTTTGAGCAAGATATGATTAAAAAAACTTTATTTTAACACAAGAACTACTGGATGAAATTCTAATATAATTACACTAAATACCAGACTGAATTAATTCTGTAATTTTGTTGGAATATGATAGATGCCACACAGGAAAACTAATTTGGAAATTTTAAACATATGGAGGTTGACATGCCCTGTTGAAAGAATTAATAAAGTCACATGAATAATTTAAGAGCACTGTTTGAGTTCCAACTAATCCCTTGATTACTTGACAACTAGAAAGAAAAGAAATTCCTACTAAATTGAAAACTACTTCTAACTTTGATGTAGCCAGAATCACACTGTATGTGCTGCATATGGTTATGCAACTGTAGGTGTATTTCTTTGTTTATAAAATAGTCCTATTTCTATTTTTTTCTCCTCTCGCTTCTAATATTTTGCATAACAAAATCAGCTGCATCTTTTACACTACTTCTCACATTGCAAGACCATAAGTGAAATATTTTCACAAGAAGTTAGTATCAGCACTGAAATAGGTGTTTTTCAAAGAAATTTAATTAAGATACGCAATATTTTTCTCCAGAATAATTTATTGCCCATCTTAATATGCTTATGACCATAACTAAAAACATAACAGCTTGATAATGATCTCAGCATTTCATTCAATCTTTTCTCTCTTTATGTGTTATTTTTCCTTGTTTTGTGACTTAGTGTCAAGGGTTTTTCCATAATTTCAAATGAAATAATTTTTAGAGCCATGTAATTTGCTCTCGCTCTTCTAGTGAGCCTCAGAATAAATTGTCCTTTATGTTACTGATACCGAGTCAGACATCTCTTTGGAATGCACTGCTTATGCACCTAATGAGAGTTTCTGCTGGTCATTTATTTACTTATTTCACTCAGAAGAGCAAAAGCAAAAGGACATACTGGATGTCAAATCTACCTTAACATTGAAATGCTGCAACCTGTTGGTCATCTGTCCATAGATGATAGCTAAATCAGCATAGGACTGTCTTTTTTCTATTCCACAAGTTTCTGCTCATTTACCTATGACAGATCGCAAAGCCTGACAAGAAACCCTGTCTTAATTCAAGACAGAAATTCTTCCTTAGGAATGACCTTCCTGTTAAAAATTGGCAATAGCAGCAATACATCAATGCAGCAGTAACATAAAAATACTGTTTTACTATGTAACACATACAATTATTTGGGAATTATATAGGAAGTTAAGTTTTGGAAATAAGCAATTTGTCCTATGTGGGCTTCCCTGCTGTGACTACTATGTGGACAACTTTGTTTCCATGTGCATCTTGCAGGAAGACAAAGGATTGTGGCGTTTTGACTTTGGCAGGCAGAGAGACCACCACCCAGCTGCTCTCTCATTCTCCCTCCTCAACAGGATGAGGGGAGAAAATAAGGTGGAAACCTCATAGATCAAGGTAAGGACATTAAGATCATTTAACAATTAACACCACAGGCAAAAGAGACTCAGCTTAGGTATAATTAATCTGATTTACTGCAAATTCAAAATATAGTGGGATGGTGAGAAACACCTCACCACACCCCCCCTTTTCCCACGCTCAATTTCACTACTTCATTCCTGACTCCTTCACATCTTTCTCCCAACCCCCAGTGGCACAGGGGGATGGGTAATGGGCATTGTGATCAGTCCATATGAGCTCCCCTCTGTTGCTCTTTTCTCTCCCACTTTTCCTCTCTGCCAGTCTTTCAGGGTAAACGTAGTCCAGCATGGTGTCCCCCACTGCCGGCAACTGCTTTAAGAAGTCTGCTACAGCATAGAGCAGTATATATCCATGGCTACAGCTTCCTTCAGAACACATCTGCCTGCTCTGTGTGGTCTCCTCCATGGACAGACAGCATGGTCCCCTCCATGGGCTGCAGGGGAACCACCTGTGTCACCGCAGGCTCCTCCAGACGTTGCTGGGAAATCTCTGCTCCGGGGCCTGGAGCTCCTCCTCCACCTCCCTCTGTTCTCACCTTGGTGTTCACAACGTTGTCTCATCTGTCTTTTCCTCATCACCTTCTGTGCAGTGTTTTTGCCCTTCCTTACACACACAGCTGCTGAGGTGTCCCCGCCCCGGCTGTGGGCTCAGCCGTGCCCTGCGGTGGGTGGTTGGATCCGGCTGGAACCGGCTGTGTCCGGCTGGGGCAGCCCGGCCTCCCCTCACGGAGCCCCCGCTGCTGCGGGGCCTGGGTATGGGAACGCCGTAGAGCATCTCTGGAGAACACCAAACCAGCAGCTCTGAGCACAGACACCCACTTCAGACTGGCAAAAGCCACTTCCTTGACTAGTAGAGCTTCTTTAAAGTATGCTTTTGAGGGTTACATATCTTTCAGACAGCTTAATGATTTTCTGTCACTATGGATACAGCCTGCCTACAATTCAGTGTGGATACAGTGTGCCCAGAGAAGTGAGGCTCTGCAGTAAAAATGAGGATGATTTTTTTGTAATTGCACTGCCCACTGTATGATGGGGCCTGGCACTCAGGATATTGTCAGGAGACTATCATGACTTGTCCAGCCCTCACACTGTTCCCCTGATTACTCCAATGGCATGAACATGCTGGTCAGTAATGACATTACCATGGAGGACCTGGAGTGTACTAAGCATGACTGCAAGGCTCTTGGGGCAACGGTCAAGGGCATGGTGGCCCAGACTTCTTTCTCTGTAATCCTCCTGGGTGAGAGGGAAGAGCTTAAGGTGGATTGGAAGGATCCTGTGGGTAAACAACTGTTTGCAGACCTGGTATCATCATCAGGAATTAAGCTTTCATGACTGTTTTTGAGGATTTGAGGACTCCTAGGAAGATGGAGAACCACCTGAGCAAGTGGTGCAAAATCATCTTTGCCAACTGGCTGGCCAACCTGCTGAGATGAGCTTTCAGCTAGGAAAGATAGAGAAAGGAGGTGATGATCAACAATCAGATAAGGAAATCAGGATGGGTGGCAAGCAAAGGATACAGAGTGATGTGGTCAGGAGAGATACAGTAATCAAATCAAAATCATCATGGTAATCATGATGGTAATCATTGAAACAGGGCTGAAGACACTATTTATGATGCCATAAGGGAATGATGAGGGGGCTGCATTATGGGAGAAGATGTCACACTTCTGGGAAATCAGCACAATTATGGGCTGTACACTAATTCATGTAGCATGGGGAACAAGCAGGAAGAATTAGAGGATTGTGTGCAGTCTCTAGGCCTCTACACCACCCATGAAAAGAAAGCACTCATTCTGATGATTCAGATGTACTTTATAACTTTGTCTCATCCACAACACTTGTTTTGAAGATATATTGATGAAGTGGTGCTAAACTGAACTGTTGCAACTTCTTAGACTCCGATCTAGCTTCATTTGTTTCCTGATGTTTTGAATGACTTCTCTGTGGCTACAGCTAAGGATGAGCTGTATGACTGTTGTTAAGTTGGGTGGAAAAAAGAGACAGTGGAAAAGAACAGATGTCCTTAGAGACAGCATCCTTTTAAAGTTAAGAGGACTATAACTGACAATCAAAAAGGTTTAAGTCACAATTCTTCAGATTTAAACTAAAATTCTTAATCAAAATGACCTCATCCCATTTACACTGTCAAATATGTCTAAAGACACACAAAGCTCAGTTTTAAAGATAGATCTATAAAAAAAATAGGGTTTTTGCAGATTAGTCTAGATTTCGAGGCAGCTCTTTTTAAATGAAGTTTTTTATCGCTGTACTGGATCTGACTGAGCTGGACCTCATTTTCACCACAGCAGCCCTCACAGTGCTGTGCTTTTTATTGGTATCTAGAAAGGTGTTGATAACACACCAGTGCTTTGGCTACTGCTGAGCAGTGCTGGCACAGAATCAGTACTGTCTCTCAAGGTGGGCAAGATCTTGGGAGGGGAAACAACCAGGACAGCAGACCCAAACTGTCCAAAGGGATATTCCATACCGTATGATATTTTTTCAGATGCAAAAGCATTCATTATTACAATGCT
Source organism: Aleadryas rufinucha (assembly GCA_013397815.1). Taxonomy (NCBI): domain Eukaryota; kingdom Metazoa; phylum Chordata; class Aves; order Passeriformes; genus Aleadryas; species Aleadryas rufinucha. The sequence continues at coordinate 22,119 of VZTH01012249.1, forward strand.
TGTCTTCCAGAGCAACTAGTACACATACTCAAGCCCTGCTTCCCAGGAAGTGGCTGATGGGAAGTAGAGAATAAATCTTTGTTTTTTCCTTTGCTTCTGTGCCCAGCCCTTGCTTTTGAGTTTATTAAACTGCCTTTATCTTGATTCATGAGGTTTTTCCATCTTATTGCTTGGCACCATGGATAAGAGCCTGGATCCATCCTCTGATACCTCCTTTCAGATACTGACAGACATTCACAAGGTCCCCTCTCAGCCGTATCAAGTTTGAACAGGCCCAGCCATTCTTTGTAAGAGAGATGCTCCATCCTTTAATCCTCTTCACAGGCCTCCACTGGACCTGCTCCAGGGGCTTCTTGGCATTCTTGTACTGAGGAGCCCAGAACTGGATACTCCAGATGCAGCTTTACTGAGGCTGGGTAGAGGGGCAGGATCACCTCCCTTGAGCTGCTAGAAAAACTATGAGGAAAATGTTTTATGAACATCTCTATAGCCTAAATTGTCCCTGATGTGCTTATTTCCATTCCAACAAAGAGCTAAGAGGGATTTCATGTCTTGTTCTGGAAAAATACTAAGAATGCAATCTTTCTGTTTTTTCCTGATTACTGCAGACATGTGCATACACATCCCTTGTGAATTGTGGAAGGACTTGACTTTGTTCCTCAGTCTGGACACACACACACACTTTAGCGTGACTCAGGCAGTTCTCTAAGAGTTGTCATTTTGCAAGAGGAAAGAACACTCTTCATATTTCCTGTAGACTTTTTCTGCATTGAAGGATTTAAGAATCATCCATGATTTCAAATTTCTGAGAAAATAAAGATTTCATCCAAGAAGTAAAGACATAATATTGATACCAGGTAGCTAGGACAATCTTCTGGAAATGAGGAGGATGGTTTATCAAACTAGTAACTATCTAATATAAAATGTAGATGGTGAGCAAGGAGCAGAATTACAATGGAGTTGCCTTCTCAGCAGAGATACCTGGTCCCTAAACTATGAGAGCACAGTCCATCCTCTGGTCTCACTCTCTTAATCTTGAATTATTTCTACAATGGAAAAACAGCTTCTGTAAGGGTGTAAAATTTCTGATCAACACCACCCAAAGCAGCCTTAAAATAATATTCTCATGGAGATGTAATCTCCTGGATCACGTGATTTCCCTTGAATAGCACATGGCATACAATTCAGGTTCTCTGCTTTCTTGATGGTAGCTGTAACTATGTGCCACTATACAGAGGGGAAGAAGGGTTGAACTGAGCTTGGTTAAGCTTGGTACAAAATTGTGCTCATGTTTGCAAAGGCTTCTGTTTGTGCAGGGCACCTTGCACCAGCTCAGCATCTACCTAAGCCACACAGTGGAACACAAGGTTTATGCTCAGAGTTCTCTAATTCATCTCAGTGTTTTAAGCATGTAAAAAATGGGAAAAGTGTAGGGAAATGAAGACTGTATGTTAATTAAGCATTTAAGCTGTTAAATTTTGTTTTCCTAAATGAAGAAATACATGAATGCATGAAAATATTTGAAAACAACTAAAATTTTAAAAAAAGTTTTGGCACCAGGCTACTGAATGTGAAACTGGGGGGAGCTGTGAATTTAAATACAAAAAAGTTGATAAGGTCACTAGGAAGTAAAATTGTTTACATAGAGTTTGGGAAGTTGATAGAGCTAATACACATATTTTACATGTAAGGACTAATGATAGTTGTTACTGCAAGTAGAGACCTCTGCACATTTAGACTGTGATGGTTTTAATTACTTTATCTCATCTGCATAAAAAAAAGTACAAGTATTTATTGAAAGAAGTGTGGAGGAAATATTAAAAATAGGCATTTTTATGCTTATATTTTAAAATAAAAGCTCTCAGGTCTAGGGGGATTTTGAAGGTTGCAGGGAATTTTTTAATAAGCTTTGAAAGGAAAAGAGCATTTTTATCTTATAAGGGCTACATGTCTTACTAAATGCTCTCAAATCCAGAGTTTGTAGGTAAGGGATAATTAAAGAGACCCCAACTATAATTAAACTTCATCATGCTCAGAGGCAAAAAGACATAAAGAAACACCCACTATGCTTTAGGGGTCTAAGGTAAATATTAAAACAGAACTCAGATCTCCCCAAGATGAATTCTATTGGTTCTACTTAAACATTCAGGAAGATCTTATACAAATGAATAACTTACTTTCAGATACCTAAAAAGAACTACAGAAAAAATAACCCTACTTTGGTTTCAAAGTCACACAATGAAAAACTTGGAAATAGTTACATTGAGGTTTCCTGTGCTCTCTCAGTTTAATTCTTTATTATATGATAATTTTTTTCCTAAATTTATTCAGTTGTAAGCAAAGCATGCGATGATACAGGCAATTATTTTAAAGTATGGAATTAACAGATATTTGTAGTAACATTTTTTTGTTTGTTTATTGACACTGAAATTTTGGGTGGAATAGCAGTCTTGGGAAGACTTTCTTTTCAGCACCTGTTAGTATGCTAGGACTGAGTTCATATATTAAATACATCACTCTTACAACTGTGTTCTGTTGTTGAGGGTAATTTTTAGGGGAGGCAGGTGGAGAAACACTAAAACTGAAATAATTTTAAATGAAAAAATGAGGAAGAAAATTAAATGTTAATAAAATCTTGTAATATTTCATAAGGTTTACAAGCAACTTTGTACTTAGTTCAACCCACCAGTAAGTCATTTCTTTATATGTAACATATACGGGTAACATAAATTAACATCTCAGAATCTAAAGCTCTAGTTCTCAATTATTCAAAAACTATGAGTTTTTGGAACTGTCAGATAATAAATCCAAAGTTGGTTTAGTTACACAATCTAGAGTAATGAAGTATTTTAAAACTCGGTATTCTATCATAGCACATAATGTATTTGTATATATTGTACCATAGTGAAGTGAAAGGTAGCACTTCATCTTGACATTTTATCTTGTAAGCATTTTCACAGAGTTCACACAGGAAAAAAAAAAAAAAATCAAACATACATCTTTATTTTGTCCAATAATTCTGAGATTAGTGTTACGTCTTTTTTGGTTTTTTAATAAGCAAGCAAAAGAATGTAAGTATTTTTAGTGAGCATCAATTCTGGATTCTGAAGTCTCTTGGGAATGTTATTTAATAACTCACTCATGAATAGAAAATACAAGGAAGCATCTGTGAAAAGATAAAAACATAACTCTGATACAGAAAACATAACACAATTTTAATTAAGTTTGGCAATTGAGTACTGAATTTTTATTCTAAAGGTGAGCAGCAACCTTGTTTAAACAGTGAATTGTGCAGGCAAAGTCTATTATTTAATGCACCTGAGAAATTTTGACTTCAGACCATGGAATATTTTAAAACAATCATATTACTAGGAAAAAGAGATTTGTGTATTTTGTAATGAGGATATATAGACATATATGATAAAGATGTATATATAAGATAACCCCTGCTTCATACATTTTTTTCTCAAATAGACTCCACCTGGGAGTGAACCGTGTGATGCACTTCATAAGTAAACCTACCACAGGTCACGTATCAGGCAAGTCTCCTATGGCTGAGAACAGAAACGTGGCTTAGCACTGCACTCCCTGGAGTAGCACTGGCAAAATCCCGGCACTGATGCCAGGTTTCGTACCAGCAGAGATTTATGCTAGCACCAAAAACACTTAAAGGGCATTTAAAATAAATTTTTCATTAGACATGAAAAATCTTTACTCATTTCCAGGTCCCAGAGAGAAGGATCTGAAAAGCTAATTTATTCGCATTTGCAAGGCCTGTAAAGTTGGTACAACTGTGAAGGCCAACAATAATTCTTGCTAGTTCCTTATCTTTTTGAGATATTTGCCTAAATTTGGAGTTACAGTTATAGTTGGGCTGAAGATCTAGTTTTATTTTTGGATTCTGAACACAGATACCAGAGAAAATGAGAAAATAGCATTAAATGAGTTAGGGAAGGGAATTCAGCCTCTTAGTATGGTTAAGGCCAGATTAGAAAAAGATTTAGTGTCTCAGAAGAGAAGGCTGAAGATCTAGGTTAATTTCTGGATTCTTCAGTGCCTAGAGAGTTAATCCAGGGGTATATAAACAGACAATGGCTTCTGCTTACTTTGGAGGCAGATGTGAACTGCTAGTTTAAGAAAAGCTGTAAGATCACCCCAGGAGGGATGAAGGAGCATAGTGTTATTGGCAGCACTTCAGAAGCACAAAGGGCTGTGAAAGACTTGGTGCTAGAGCAGCAAATTGGTTTTGGTTAATTGTCTAGATGTTATTGGGTTCTCAGTACTAACTGGGTTATCAAAAGGATAAAATTTAGCTCTCAGAATATGAGCAAAATTCACCAGCACGTGCAGGGTTTACCAGCAATGCTACCAACGACAAGTATGAATTAAGTATATCTGAAGAAAGCTTTTATTTAACCTTGAGAACATGAAAAAGTGAACAAGATTTTTTTTTCAGGTTCCTGCAGCTCTGCACTCTAGAATGCACAATATCAGAGGCTTGAAGTGGGTCGCATACACAATATGGTATAGTGCACAACTGTAGAGTACCAATAGAGTTTATATTTTGTGTAGCAGTTTAACTTTGAAAGCAGGAACTGAATTTTTCTGTTATGTGTGATTTACATAGGATGATATGTTTAGCAGAGTCAAATAGGTCAGAATGAGATGGACCTGGCCAACAAGTTTATTTTTTGGTTTATATTTCATTTCAGTTCAGAGATTCAGACCAAGATGTACTGAAGATGTGGGCTACATGTAACCCCTAAGGCTCACAGAGTCAGGCACAGAAACGGTTAAATTACTAAGACTATTTTTGGAAGCAGCAAAAAGGCAGAAAACAAGATCTGAAAACTGCAGAAACAAATTTCTTGTAGTTGACCTCATGTCTTTAAAAATCTTAACTGCAATAAATAACCTCCTTTTACCAACAATCAATGTCCACATCAGTATTAGATGGACCTTCCAAGACAGTCCTCCCACATCTTGGTTTAGAAGATCCTGAACTGTATTGTTACCGGTTTAGCTCTAGAGCACTTGTTTTATAGACCCATGAAGCAAGCAGAAAAATAGCTTTAAATAAGATATACAATCTAAATATGCTTCAAACCTAAAGAAAACTCACTCGCCCCTATTGCTAAACATTTATTCCAGATCTGTGAGATTTGTAGTTCCAGTATAAACCTAGATCTTGGGTATCAAATATTCCTGAGACATTCACCCTTACTCTAGTCTTAATCACAGTTTTCCTTTAAACACCAGCTGTTTTATTCTATACAGACTGGGCCAATTAACTTTTTTCAGCTGCTGATGAACTGTTATAATCCCTTACAATCACACACTCATCCTAAATTTATGTGAAGCATGTTTGAACAAGAAATAAAACCATTTATCCAGGCCAGTTGTGGGATCACCCTAATTCTGCAAGAATTAAACCCACAAAATTCCCAAAAGTTTTCAGCACCTCTTGTACAGGACCTACATGTCGCTTTCAATTGTAGCCCTTGTCTCAGCTATGCGTTAAGGATCCATAAACGCCTTTACAGAACCTTCTTGGTTCTGTGTGCTCTGCTCAGTCTCACAATAAGCTTAATTTCTTTCTCTGATCCTCTCACCTATTTCTATTCCTAAACCTCATTAGGACAGTAAATTCTCCAACATAATCATCATAAAGACTAAAAGAAGTAAGTGACAACATTCACCCTCATCCCTCATTCTGCCTCTTCAAGTTACATCTTAAAAGACTTCAGTCCCTGCTGTTCTTAGTACTACTCAATACTGTAAAATTAGCCCCAGACTTTACCTTTTACAGAGAACTATGCTGCCTTCCCTTGCAGAACTAAACTTTTCATTCAGACCAAACTCAGCTATAATTCGTGTGGTCCTACAACTTTCACAGGAAAGACAAAGCCATTATCCCAACTCTGTAGTCACTGTTACTATAATCCTTCTTATTTTTAAACTTGTTAACAGTAGTCTGTTTTACAGGAAGGAGTCTCTAAACAGTACCTCCTAGGAGATAGCTCTGTGGCTACCCCAGCCTGCCACTGTGCAGTTAAGACAATGGAAAAGATTGTGGTTATAGCAAAATTCATTATATTGTGAAGGAATGCTACTTGGTAAACTGGGACTTGGGCTGGAGTCCCAAGTCTCCAGCTTGGGACTGTACTACAAGACCTTCCAGTATGGAACTGGCAAGGTCTTGTATCTTATAGTTAAATCCTAGGTTATTGTATGCTGATTATAAGTCTAAGAATAAGATTTGACTTTGGTGTTGGTAGTACTATTGGGGAGAGGAGATCATAGAAATTTCGGGATATAGCCACAGTACTTTCACCTGCTCTCCTGGCACCTCTAATGTCCCCCTCCCCCAATTTTGAGATTGAATTTAAGAATAGGAGTGATTGATTTCTTGAGGTTATTGCCGGATCTTGATAAACATGCAAAAATTTGATGAAAACTACATCTGGAATGCCTTTATCCTTTTTCTTCTTAACCTGATATCAAAGCATACATCTACCTTTAACCAGAAACAAAAATAAAGTGCTTCAACTAATCTTAGGTCTGCATGGCTTGCAAGATATCTTCAGTATCAAGTTCTTCAGTATCTCTCCTGCCCGCATTAATTGCATCACTGTTCCTAATCTTTGGTCTCACTTTGCATCTATTAGTCATAACTGCCAGAGAATGAACCATGACTCCCCCACTCCTGTTGGCACCAGCTTTTATTCCAAGAGTGTGAGCCTTTTTTCCAATACTGTATTATTAACTATTTGGTCCCACTTTATAAGACTTCATAATGTGGTGGGGACTATTATCTTACCTAAGGATTTAGGGCACTATTATCTTACCTAAGGATTTAGGGAAGAATGAAATCTCCTGTCTAAGTGTCTATGGTTTTGGAAAAGGTGTGAGGTTCCCAAATAAGACACAGTAAAAACTTAACTTTTCCAGAGCTCTCAAGGGCCAAAGCAAAACTTGACATGACAGAGGTGGATGGGTTCAATGTAGTAATTTCCAGTCTGTAATTCCCATCTATTGAATTCTCAGTGTTATTGATTTATTGAAAAATCTGGTAATGGTTTTAGTAAAGGTTCTACTTAAAAGCATAACAGATTTAAATTCAAAATGGGATGAGCTGGATGTCATAGATGTAAATGTTTCAGAGCTGTTTATCTACCTACTAGAAGTATCCTTTGGTATAGATGGGCTTGGGCTGAATGTACGGATTTGATAAAGACCAGGGACAAGGGCCTGAACTGGAATTCAGCTCCTGAGCCAGCTGAGGCCTCCAACACAGCTTCTTGCAGCTCTTTCACAAATCCTTTTGCAGCAATCAGATCCCAGGTTACACAGCTGCACTATATCAAAGCTGGCCTCAACTACGAGTGGTCAAATATCTCAGAGAGGGGAAAGGAACGAAGAGGCTGTTGTTGGCACTCAGGGCCCTGACAACAAGAGTGGGTGGGGAACGCCTATCTAGTTTTTTAGCAATAAACTCTTACCACGAGAGCTGAATGAATGAAATGTATGCTAACAGAAAAGAGGCACCTAAGAAAGCAGATCAGCCTCACAACTCTTTTCTCAGTGTTATTCACTGTCAACATTGTTGCAGTCCACACAAAAGAGAAACCCCCAGGTTAGCCTGCTGATACTTCATCTGAGATAAAGACATCAAAAAGTTCCAACATACACAAGAGATAATTGTAGCATGGTCAATACACAGTCAGATCTCCTGTCACACTTTGTAACTAATATGGTTGGGCTAATCTATTCCAGATCTAACTCTTCAATGTTAACACCCATCTTTTGTGATTCTTTTACTCTATGCTATAGGCTTCCTATTCAGAAGTTCTGCAACCACTTTATAGAAGTGTCCAAAAACATGCATATCCTTAATCCCAAAACAAATGTCTCTGAAAACTTCTGAGGCAGCTGCTTATCTTTTCTCTTATCCCGAGAACAGAATCTTCATGTCTGTTATTGTGTGTCATTCCTGAAAATCAGGTGCCAGTTAAAGCATCAATAGCTTTCTGAAATTAATAGATCCAGGCCCTGTATATTATAGTCATCCTTCACAGTATGCCACAGAATTCCATGAAGATCAACAACTTAATCTCTCTTAAAGAAGTAAAATACAGTGTTGGTCCATGGATACTCTAATAGCTCCTGAGAATGCTTTTCATGTTCAGATCCAGTAACTAGTAAGATCTAGCCTTCACTTTTAGTCATTACTAGACCACATTTTGACATGTGACCTTACATTCCCTATATGAATTCTTGCAACAGGTCTGGGATTTTCCAAACTGTCTTACACAAACTGGATAGTTTGACAACCTAAGGGTAACTGGTAACAATATGATAAAACTATCATATTAAGCCACTTGAAAGCTCTACAGATGCTTCCAGGTTACCCTCAGGCTGATTTTATTGGTAGACAACAATTCCCTGTGAGTTTCAACATCACTGTACTTACCCTGTGTGACGGTTTCCTTTTTATTGTGGTCTGCTGATCAGAGCAACAGCTTTTAATCCTTTTCCTTAGTCCTGGAGCCTCTTGTTTTTAATGTTCCTCCTGTAGCAATTGCTCTTACTGTGCCATAAGTTCTTGCAACTGCTCACAGGTTCTCAAATCTTCTACTGGGTCTGCTGCTGCCCCCTTTAATTGCACCTGTAGGTACATTTGCTGCACCTGTTGCTGGTGGTGTGCTGCTACCTCTTGGTTTTCTTACCAAGGAACACTGAATCTGCATTTTCTACTGGCAACAGCCTTGCTGCAGACATTCTCCCTCTCAGGTGGTCTGCCTTTGGCTATGGTCACCACAGGATCACTGGTATCACTCCACTGAACAACTCTTGATCAGTGTTTGAACACAAAGCATATGCAGCAAAGCTACCCAGGGAACAACAACAACAGAGCCCTTCTTCCTTGAGTAGACATAATTTTTTCACTTATTACAGAAGAATCAGGACACACATTCTGGCAGCCCCACACTGTTAAAATCCACAAATACTTTAAAAATTGGTATATGAGCTCTTCTACTCCTTCACTGAGGTAGGAACTGACAAGCATGTGTGTATAATTTTATTATGGAATACAGTCAATTTGCTAGATTCAAAATAAAGGCACATGAACTCTATTTGAAGGAACTAACAAAATTAGTTCTTGTGAGTCATCACTGTATTGCTGGTAAAGTGAAAGTATTCAGAACAGGAAGAAAAGATTAATTAAACTTGAACCCTGCAAAGCTCACATGGCTAAGATAAAACCAGGAACCAGTAGGCATATAATGGATTTGGTTTTATTTTATAGCGAGTATTGATAGGTGGTTTACAAGGCTACCACAGCTGAAGAGCAAAGCATAGTCATCTACAGGATTATAATGAAGGTCAGAGATCATTAATTGTTATGGGTCTTTGATCTACAGTAGAGTTAGTTCTGCTTCCAATTAAGGTTTCTCAACAGAAGCAGCTGAATTTTTTTTAAGAGGGATTTTCAAGATCTCCAGGGATGCCTGTAGGTTTGGAGCCATGTCATTTATTTCTGAAGCAAGTATGTTCATCTTATCATATAAGAAATATAGTTGGTTTTCAACAACTCAAATTATACTGCATGTGATGGCATCCTAGATTACTATTAAGCAAATGGTTTTTTTCTGGAAATGGGCTAGGGTTCAGGACTGTAAAGGTCTGGGACAAGTGCTGTACAATTCAAATATTTGGTTGAGTAGGGTGAAAGCTGGATTTAACAAGCATGGGGTTTTGGTCTTTTTTGGTGCCCAGCGTGAGGCAGTGGCCACAGGCATGAGAACTTCGACATGGAAAAACTGCCTTTGCCTATGAGTTGCTCTTGCCAATGAGGGACCTACCACCTGTGATCACCTCACGGTGAAAATAGATCTCTGTCACCTGTCAAAAGTGACAGAGATCTATGGGATCTCCTTGGAAGATCCTTGGATCCCCCAGGAAAGACAGACACCAGAAGAGAGCACAGACCAAGGAACTACCTGGTGCAAAGAACCAGGACTTGAAGAGGAAAGCCACAGACACTCCTGAGGAATCCCTTTGAAAGAGGAAGAGAGAAGAGAAGGAGGAGAATGATAGAAAATGAAATCAGAAAAAGAATCAAAATCATTACAGTCTTCAGCTAACAGACTCCAATAAACTGAAAGCACCAAAAGCTTCATCTGAAACCCAGAAAAAAGATCTGCTGCTTCTGTCATTGCTACATATGTCTGTTGCACAGTCTGCACCAAAGTCAACCAAGATGGCCCAAAAAGAGACATGTAACTGAGACTGACAAGCTTCCTCATGTGGATAACACTACCAGGAACAAGAGCAACCACAAGGATCCTTTGCTCACCATGCAGAGGAAAGTGAAAAGAAATCAAACAGAACTGTCAAAAGGTGGCAAAGGATCTTCAGGAGAGATCACAAATCATTTCCCAATGCTTTCTTTACCAGATGGTACCTTCAAGTCAAGGAGGCCTCTAATCAGTTCTGAAAAACAGCATTCAAAGAAATACTACTTAGAGAAGACCAAGAGGCTGAAGCACAAAGCTGATGCAATGACCGACAAGGCTGGAAAGGCATTTCAGTTCCAGGCAGAGGCTGCCCTTTTATTCATCAAATATGGGATTGCCTTGAAACTGGATGCACTAGAACCAAAATCAGTTTACAGCGTATTCAGCAACACCATAGTTCTTATCAAATTCATTATGACATTGAAACCATTTGCAGACTGCTCAGTACCTTCACATGGAAAAATCTTTGCCATGTTATGCATGTACTGCCAGTCCATTTTGCACATGGCCATGTTTGGTTACACTATTCCAGGCTCCTGAATGACCACTTCATGAGTAATTCTACAGTAAAATAAGCACCTTCTCCAGATGTTGCAAGAAGCACAGACTTACCTTCTCCTCTTTATCCAATACCTTCTCCTGCCAGTTTTGTGAGTTCTCAGCTGGGATCAAATGCCAGCAACAGCATTTGCAAGAATGGCATTGTCTAGAACAGCTTCACTTCTAAATACATTTAAACTCTTACCATTTGGAGCATCTTATGTCAGGGTGTTTTGCAGATAACCACAGGTTAAGAAACACTTCCTATCATCTGTTTTGAATCTAAGGCCCCCAAACCTTTCATTGGAAGGCACAAGCATTCCCTATTTATTACTCTACCAACAGCACTCTTGACTTGATATTGAGTTGATTTTGAGCAACAGGATGACATTTTTAACAGAACAATCTATTTTAATTCAGAGACAACATTCATAATAATAATAAATTCAATCTCCTTTCTCTGTAAAATCTAGATTATTTTCCCCATATATTTTGCTGAACATCAGATGTATCTGTACTGAGTTTCACCTGCCATTGCAGTGACCATGCAGTCTTATATGGCTCTTCCCTACATTTTTCATGGTCAGGCTTTCCTGAATAACTTAATATCAGTAAACACTGTCACATTTCCCAAGGAATGGCTCATTTATGAATATGATGGAAATTATCAATCTTAGCACAGATTCTTGAAGGGCACAGAATCAACTAGGTTGGAAAAGACCTTGGAAATCATCAAGTCCAACCTATGACCTAACACTACCTTATCAGCTAAACCATGGCTCTGAGTGCCACATCCAGTCTTTTTTTAAACACATCCAGGGACGATGACTCCACCACCTTCCTGGGCAGCCCATTCCAATGCCCAACCCCTCTTTCTGTACAGACTGTTTTTCTCATGTCTAGCCTAAACTTCCCCTGGCACAGCTTAATGCTGTGTCCTCTCATCCTGTTGCTGGTTGTCTGGGAGAAGAGACCGACCCCCACCTGGCTACAACCTCCTTTCAGGCAGTTGTAGAGAGTGAAAAATTACTGCTTAATCCAGTTTATTGCACTGCGAAAATTTACTGCTTACTCCAGTTTCCATTTTCTGTTTTCTGCACATCTACATGTGTAACAACTTTTGTTCGTATTCAGTGGATCCTTTATTTACATAGGAGCCTTTTGAGATAGCTTGTTGACAATATCAATCAGATTTCCCTGATATATGCTTATTTCTCAAACAAAAGCACAACAGGTATTATGGAATTGTAAGGTACGACTTTCTTCTGCAAATTTTGTGTTAATAATATTGCAACACAAAACCCACCTGAACTAAAACCACCTGGACTATAGGAAAGCTAACAACAATGGAAAAAAAATCCATCTGCAGCACAGCTAAGAGTGAGGAATTCTAATGCACTGAAAAAGAAATGAATCATAGCAATGAAACGGCCTTTTAACTAGACATGGATTGTTAAATTATTAATAGTGCAGAAAAGGAACATTTATTCAATTAATACTTTTGTTCTGTCTTTAAAAGAAAGCCAGATAAGATACATGGGTCACGTAGGAATAAAGGAAAGATTCTTAATTCACTAGCAACTGAAAGATATTAGACAACATCACAACCAAATAAGCATCTTACAGGTGCATAAGATGTTTCCAGTAACACTTAATTGTTTGCTGAGGAAATATCTGGCCTCCTAATTTGAATTTTATTTATTTATTACAGTGACAATAAAACTGTAGAAGACTGAAAACACTGATTTTTTTTTTTCACCATTCAGGATGAGGAAATGGAGCGTTAATTGATTAGTCTGATTCCAGTCAGAAGTAAATTAATCAAAAATTATTTCAAAATCAATAAATAAAGAATTAAAAGACAGAATTCTAGTTAATTTCAGAAAACAAATATTTTAAAAAAACCAAACATTTTTTCAAACAAGATGGGATGGATTTTTGTAGATCATATAGATCTATAGATAATATAGATCATTTAAAGAATATATATTTTAGATAATATTTTAGATGGTATATTTTTGTTTTCAAAAGTCTGTTAACCAAACAGATACTTTATCATTAAGAAATTAAATATGTGCTACTAACATAATAACTCAATGCCATCCTGTAGCAAAATGATTGAATGAATTTGCACTTGAGTTTACTAACAAGAGATACACAACTGGAAATCCAGATATAGCAGTGGTGAGACTGTTACTGTCATACTATGACCTCTTGATGTTTCCTTTTACAAAACATAGTAGGAGAAAATATGGAAGTCCCACAAAAGAGGGAACATAAAAATAATTTCAGGGTTGTAGAAAGTGTGAGAAGAAACATTCTACATAAATTGGAACAAGAGTCAGGTGGTCTTGCCTTGAATAAAATGAAAATCTGTGAAAACAGGCAAACGCAGTAACTTATCTCTGTAATCTTCCATTAACCCATGATTAATCCACTGATGTTTGAATAGTTAATTGGGCTGGCTTCATTAAGACCTTTTCTGGAGTCATAAAGTACATGGATATTTCATTAACTGAGAGAATTAGGATCCAGGTTAATGTGGTTTTACTGAGTTCAATACCACCTGAGTTTGATTTTCTCTATGTATTCCTTTGGGTAAGATAAGAAGGAATCATTCAACTTCCCTCTCATGGCAACAAAAATGTACCTGTTTTCCACATTATCTGGAGCAACTAATCAAAGCATCCATTTGTTCCAGACACATGTATTATCAATATTGAAATAATGTTTCTTTTCCAAAATATGCTATATAAAACTGCTTGCCATTCTTGTGGGGTACACTGCTGACAGGGTCATCTCACCTTGAATATAGATTAAGATTAATAAAATGAAAATGCTGATTTTTTTTCATGAATACAAGACCCCAGAACTTTTTTATGATTTTTCTTCATGCCTTTCTGTTCAATACGTATCTGCTTGCCTACACAAGGACTTGCTTGTTCAATATGGTGAGTTTTACCTTGTCTGCAGAACAGCAAAAAAACCCAAACAAATAAACAGCAGCAATATTTAGTGTTCTGCTACTAAGAAATGCCCTAAATGGATCATGCTCATTTAAATTCTGTTCTTTCATCCAGTTTCTCAGACTGAGAACTTCCTACTACAAGAAGAGAGCAAGTAAGATGTTTTCAAACATAGCAATATTTCATTGGAGGAACACTTCTTTGTTAAAGTGCTGCAGAAATATTTTGCTTTCTATCAACCTCTGACAAATCACAAATGCTGCTTCCTAGTAGGCTGCACTACACAGATTGCTTCAGAGTCCAGCAGCTGGGCACTTAATGGAACAGCCATTCTCAAGTTTCTCGGCACAGTCAGGAATTGCAGAACATCATGGAGCCAAGAACACAGCAGCCTTGGGAAATCTATATTCAAGCTTTAAAGAACCTGGAAACATCTTCAAGACATCCTGTTCCACATGTGCATTGTGCTAGTCCTAACTCTGGGGAATTCCCAAGAATGCTTCCACTTCTGAATGAGACATGTGCAGTGTTTAATTTTGGAAAAATCATAGGATATTCTTATTTCCCGAAATTATTTTAATATTTATTTTCTACTTTCAATATCTTTGAAGGTTTTTTATTTGTTTGTGAGATTGTCTCATATCAAATCTAAAATATTTTTAAATGTTGGAGTTTTTCAGAGAATGGAAGTTCGGATTTTATCTAGCTTCTAATCATTATTACTGTGGTCATGACCCTTTTCCTTTGCGTATTGTTCTCTTGCTCCTCTAACACGTGAGGAATGTACAGAGAAAAGGTGACAAATAGCTCCATCTGAAACAAGGGTTTTTTTCTTTATTGTGAATCTCATGTTAATAGAGTACAGTAGAGTACTTTATTACAATTGTACTGCATTACAATAGAGTAATTGCAGAGCTCACAGTTGCATAGGACAACAAAGCCCAGGGAATATTCTCAATCTATGACAGCTTCTAACAGAAACATCTGTCTGCAATTTGTGACTTAACTGACACTACCAAAGTGATATTTCCACTAAAGTAGCACTGCAGAATAAGAAAATGGGCATAAATAGTGTTATCTATGTGCAGTACCTGATGGCTGTGTCAGAAGTCCATCTGCATTCCTTTAATCAAAGAGACAAATTCTTCAATATATCAGAACAACGTTTTACAAAATTTGCATATAAGAGAATGAATATCTTAACCAGAAATTGACATTTTAAGACAGAAACCCTTCTCTTGTGGTATTTGTCACTAAATCTTTAAAAAAATGGATAGACTTCTCCAGATGAGTACGCCAACTGGAAAAGGGGAAAATAGTTGCGCTGCTTCTGTTATTCAGGCTGAGTTCAATGTAAAATTTAAATCAATGGCATAAAACAGTGAATCATCAATTCAATTTTTATCTTTTATGTTAACCATATATGTACATATTCAACAACACAAGGTCCTCTCATACCTGTATCTGTTGTTGTTGTTCTTTGCTAAATAGAGTGACAACTGTAGAAGAGACTTTTATAATGTGATATTTTGAATATGACACTGCAACACCAATAATTACACATACCATAAAAATTGAAGATTGATCCCACTTTGGGATGAATGTCAAATCCAAGTCAATTTCCAGTTTCAGAACCATTTGGTATTTATGTTCTGAGACAAACTGGAACACACCTGACATTTTAGCTTAGAGTAAGACAAAACTGGAAGTGAAGAATACTACTACTACTAAATGACCCCTCAAATGAGTCGAATGTTTTGACTGGTGTCAAAATGCTATTATTCTTTTATGTGTGAAAATTTCTCCATTAAAGAATATGAGTAATTTTGGCAGGGGATGGGGAGGGTATCAGGTCAGGAGAGGCTGAAAGAGTAGTCATAATAGCAAAACATTCAGGAGGTATGTTATAGCATTTTAAAAATAATGTAATGTGAGACAAAGTCATTTTCTGTCTTAAGAGAAAGACCAGATTGTAATGGTCATATAAAATTATATTTTAATATTTTATTTTTTTTTGGACTAAAACTGAAGATATTGATAATGTCGGCCCATTGCCATACAAGATCTAAAAGATCTTGCATTTATAAAAACAGTGGATTTGAGGGGAAAAGAAAAAAAACTTTTTTATTCTGTCGTGTAACTAAGTTGATTTCACTGTGGTTCTGCCCAACTTGCATTGATTCTTTGCTGCCTCCAGTGGGAGCTGTGTACAACTGCTGGACCATAAAGACATGGAACTATTTTTTAAAGCTGATTTTAAGTCTTGAGGCTGCTTTTTGAAGCTGCTGCAGTTCCCAGATTCTGATGCTTATTTTATTCCCATCTAGGCCATGATGCAAAAAAGCTCATGTCAGTTCTACCAACTGATAAGAGTACACAAAGCTTTTGCCTCTACCCCTTGCAACACAGATGGGGACCCACAGGTTGTGTCTGTACCAGAAGACAAATGTGAAAACTGCCGGGGAAGTTTCCTGGCACTGGAACCCAGCTGTCAATACTGTTAAATTGTTAGGGAAGTCCCTGGAACGTGGTTAGTCTGTGACAACTCTCCTGATTGATCCCTGTGTACTGTTGGGAAGCCAGGCAGCCCAGGAAGTGCTCCTAATGAGTAGTTTGCGTAAGGCTATCCTCTTGCTGGCAGTAAGAAGGATGGACAGAATGGATGTGGCCTATCCTGTGCCAGCTGGCTTAAGTGCCACGGACTTTATCAGTGCTCTTGAGCGCATTATATTTATTCCTGCAGATGTATCCTGTGTGTTCCAGGTCCTCAGCTTCCTGCAGTTCAGCTGAACCAGTATGTTTTCTCTCCTCTAAAGGACAGCAAATTTCCATACAAGAAGAGACAATATTCATTACCCTGGGCTTGTGGATGTACAATACAGTATATTGAAAATATACTTTCATATCTTTGCATCACTACAAGTGCAGAATCAAGAAAAGCTACAAGTTGAACTCTGAAACCTAGAGATAGCTCTTAATAGTCTTCTGTTGTTGTTGAATAAACTTTCTGGCTTTACAGTGAAGATAGCTTAATCCCATTATGGAGCTAGTCAAAGGAGGCTGCCCGGGTACAGTTTGGGACTGCAGTGCTGGTTTCTGGAAGAAGGTAACTGCTGGTCAACAGTGAACATGTGTAGGGGGCTCAGTGCCACACAGTAGTTGTAGAACTGTTTATGGTCTGAAAGATAGCTGCCTAGAAGGGGATTAATCCCCCCCTTCCTTTCTGAGCAGCTTTTGTAGGCACATGATCTTCCAAAGGGTGTGCTTGCCTATAAGTGGTGTCTGGAATACAGTCTGGCCAATGGGCCTGCTTTGCATCTGATCTGTAAAAAGTCATCCAGCTCTCCACTGGATAGTCATGAGGCCTGCTCACTAAACCAGCAGTGTGCCTGCCTACTGATGACCTGCAGAAGGAAACAAGTACCTCTGCTTTTTATAGTTCTTGATGCTTGTGCTTAGCATTCATATGCTGATTGTGAGTCATATGGGATATCCTTATGTTGCCTGAGATGGCATTTGTTTTTCAGCATAAATTTTTTAAGAAGTGATGCAAAGACAATGTGAGATAACATTCTCAGATTTAGAGTACACTATCAAAACATGCCATCATTTATCAGCCATGGCTCTAAAAACCACATGTGATCCACTTGTCTCTTCAAGCTAAGAACCATGGCTGTGATGAAAGACGAAGCTACTCTGCTTCTAAAATTACTAAGTTCTTACGTACACTGAAGCCATCCTCTTTCCTTTGGCACAGAAAGACCAGAGTAGGCCAGAAAATGTAATGCACTCTATCAGCTAATGAGACATCAGCTAGGGCTTTTACTTGTAATCTTAATTTGATGTAGAAAGAGTTTCTATGGCTGCAGCTATATAACCCTAAGTGAACAGATAGGAGTCCACAGTGAACCCACATGTAGCAGGCTCAGTGCAGCACAGTAGCCATGAAAGGTAGTTTCTTAGAATGGCATTAACCCCTACCCTCACTTACCTGCTTAAAAGTTCAGGGTCTGGTCTGTGTTAGAGTATTCCTGTAGGCAATAGTCTACAGTTGGAGAGGTTTGACTTGCTTCACTGGGGCATTTATCTTTACTGTGTTAAAGAAAGTATCTCTGAAAACCTAAATACAGAATAATTCAGAGGAGTAGTCTCTGGAGATTTCAGGGGGTACCCCGAAGACATGAAAAGCATCTAAAAAAGTGAGACTATCCTCTCAAGACACAAATTTCCTCCTGCTGGTTTAGTAGGATTTCCAAAGGAGCTTTGTATGGGTGCAGCACTGTTGCCCTGCTGCAGCACTGCAAAGCTGATTGAACATAATTTTAAAACTGGCTCAATAACTGATGCATTCGCCAACTCAGAGCTGTCTTTAGCCTTGAATTTACAGGCAGAGAAAAGTTCTAGCCAAAAATCTGGTTGGGAATTTTTGTTTTGGTTTTTCTTAACTTACTACCAAACATCAAGCGGGCCCTGGCTGCAGTTCTGATGAAACATTTGGGAACTGTATCAAAGTTCTTCAGTTTTGGTTGCAGTGATGATTAATGGGATTTTAATCTTGTTGGCATTTGCATCAGGTAGGAAGTGGGGAAAGCCCTTAAAATGCTCAATTGGCTTTAATACCCCTAACATGTGTTGAAGTTTTTGTTCTAGTTATATATGTTCTCTGGTTGATTTCAGTGCTATAGGAATTCTTAATGCCTCATCTTTAGTCTCCCCAGCAGCTGTCATTGGGCATTGCCTCTGAGAGTTGGAGGCTCACAGAGATGACTGAGCCAGGTGCATAAATATTATTTCATACTCATGTACAATACATTACATTGAAAACATTCTGCATTTTCATTAACTTGGAACAGAGATTTTGGAAAGTATCATCTGTTGGATGCAGTGTATATATTTTTCTATATAGATTTTAAAAATAACTCTCATACATCCAGATTCCTTGTGTGTGGTCAATATTGTGCATTGAATTGCCATGTCAACAAACTGATACCCACTCCACCCAACAGAATTAGCAGCCCCATCTCATTCCATAATACTAACTACTGGGATTGGCATGTAACCTGAAGATTAAATACTGCTTTTCTTTTGTGAGGAGTGAAAAGTCTGGTTTTTAAACCAAGAGTTTTGTAAGTTGATGTGATGTTTAAGGGAAAAAATGTATTTCAGTTTGGGGTTTTTTTAGGTTCTGAGGTCAATAAAGAGCAATGGAAGAAGCATTTCTTTAGCCTAGTCATATGAATGTCCATTGGAATTTTCTTCAAGGTGTACACTCAGTTCATATATTGGTTATGAGCCTGATTTAGACAATCAGCTCTGCTCTACAATCACTTTAGAAAACATTGCACTTGCTTTTATTAAATATAGATAGGAACCCTTATGTCTGTTATAATCAGCTGAAACAAAAGCATGCTTGAAACTGTAGGGCTCTTAACATGAAAATTTCACCAGTCTTAGACAACAGAATGAAAGAGAACACATTTTCTTGTTCTCATGTACACCATGTAAGTAAAGGAAGTCAAGATATCTTTCCTTTTCTGTCTTAGCAAGGCATACTAGAATGGCATACTAGAATGGAATTGGTGAAAACAGTGACTAATGTGTGTTATTTAACAAAGCTAGAAATTCTGCCTGGCATTTGGTCTGAATCCCAAATGTAGTGCCTCTGTTTCATAACCAAGGGAACAGGGAACAGTACTAACAGGGCTAAAACTATCCACCAAATGCTGCACTTGGTCTCCTCATTTGCGTATGCTTACTTCATGAGGTCTTTATCCTTAGGATCACAGTGTTTTCTTTAAAGACGGGCCATTTTTAATAACATTGTAGATGGATCTCTGCATAAATTTTGATTGTGGAAGNCTTAAGAGTACAGGTGATGAATCTTGGGCATAACCAAGGGAACAGGGAACAGTACTAACAGGGCTAAAACTATCCACCAAATGCTGCACTTGGTCTCCTCATTTGCGTATGCTTACTTCATGAGGTCTTTATCCTTAGGATCACAGTGTTTTCTTTAAAGACGGGGCATTTTTAATAACATTGTAGATGGATCTCTGCATAAATTTTGATTGTGGAAGAGTTAACTAACTTGACATCCTGTAAAAATATGACAAAAAAAGTTACATCACTTTTAAATGAAAACCACTCCTCCAGGACAAGCCAAAAAACTAATTGCATAGCATTAACTCTAGGGATCTGCTCTCTCAAGTACATGTTGCTTTTTGAGACTGAGTTTCATATCTCCTTCTCCACCTTCTTTCAGGAAAGCAAGCAGATTTTTGTCCTGGCAGGGAAGGTGTGTTCATCTTTCATCTCTGCCTGAAAGGATTAAAACTTACATCTTGTAGTTCCTGGAAGAATGCTTTCTTCACCATCCTGGCTGTTTAGTGTTGACAAGAGTCAAGCACTTCCCAGTATCCAGGGAGGAAGTCCAAGAACCTGTGAGCAGTCATGGCAAACAGTGCACCTACTCACTTTAGAAGCCTCAGGAGTCACACTGAGGGTGGGTGGAAGGCTTGGGGATTGTAGTTTTGACAACGTATATGCAGAGTAGGAGCTTGGTACTATATCAGCAGTTATCATCTAGATGGCTAGCTTAGATGGAGCCCTAAGAAAATGTACTTAAGAAAATATAACCTGTAAGAATATTAAATTACCATCCTAAACCTATCAGTGGGAATTTCAATTTAACTCTATTGGAGTCATGGGAGCTATTATATATCTTTGAATAATTCAATGTAAACAAATCAGAATAGACCCGTGCCTCAGAGTCTGCATGCAGAAAAAGACAACAAACTGTTTATCTACCTCATATCTCAGCTAATACCTTCATTGTACTTCAAGTCTGTGTTTATATTAGTAAATTTAAGAGGAGTATTCCTGAGCATTGGAATTTAATTGTTTATGACATTAACTTGTCCTTGGTGTGTCTCAGGGCAGTTCCATCTACCCCATCCTCAGACTCACCGTGGAGTTACGTTATAAGAGGGATTAATGCAGTTTCTGCTAATGTCCATTGTCTTTTCAAAAGAAAGACAGCTACATAAACCATATTATTCCACAATTTGCTGGTTGTTCCTTGACAGCTGGTCCCCATGCCAGACATAACAGGCATGTCTGGGTACATCTAAGATAGTAGAAATGATGCAGCCTAGCATTCCTGACATGAATTGGTGTGTACTCAAAACACATCCTTATATGATGGTGATCCAAAACAACATAGAAATTGTAGCTGTAAGGAAATGGAGAATCCATCCAGGTGTTTAGCTGAATTCCTCTTTCAGTTCTGCAGTTGTACCTACCTTTTTCCAAAGAGATTACCTGGGGTGAAGGAGTACTTGTCATGTAATCTTAGGAACAGAACACCAGGCTGTATTCTGCCTGCCTCGTTTTCCATCTTCCCTGTCTCCAATTGGTGACCTCAATGTGTCAATATTTGGAATGACTAACATATAAATACAGCCATACCAAGACATGTCATGCAAAGAGACATTCTTAGTGTTGAACTGATTGTTCACTTTCTTTTTTCCCCTCAGTCTTAAGGTGACTGGAAACAAACCATGAAGCCAAGAGGAGGACGGATTCTGGACACCTGACAAAAGACCTGCTCAGTCTTGCCTCTGGGTCTCTTTCTTCATCATGTGTGTATTTTTCTTTTTTTTTTTTTAACGTTTTTGTACCTTCACTGTGACAGCATGGGCTGAGATTTTGTAGTAAGAGACATAGGTGTCATTCATATATTGGTTTTGAAGAGAAATCGATTAAAATAGTAAAGTATTTGGGGAACCCAACTGCATACAATACAGAGAAATCCAGGAGATTAATTTGTGGACACCCCATCTCTGGAAGNCGCGCCCGACGCGCGGGGCAGCTCCGCGCGTGCCCGCCGCCGCTGCCGAGGGACAGGTTCATCCACACGGGCACAGTAAACACGGAGAGTTCCGCCGGGTCGGGTTTGAGCCTCCCCCAGCCGCGCCCCGAGGGGCTACGCAGGGTGGGCGGCAGCCTGTATGTGCTCTGGGGAAGGGCTCTCGTAGGAGGGGGTCGGCGCTCCCCCGCNTGGGAGCAGTCCGGGGCGGTGGAAGGTGCTGCCCGCGGCCGGGGGTCGGGCCCGGGCGGTCTCTCTCTGGCCCGGGCGGTCTCTCTCTGGCCCGGGCGGTCTCTCTCTGGCCCGGGCGGTCACTCTCTGGCCCGGGCGGTCA
>VZTH01012249.1:47648-92653 GCA_013397815.1 Aleadryas rufinucha
GGGGAGGTTCCTGTAAGTAGATAAATCCAGTTTCATGATTACAGCAGAACAGTGCTTCTACAAACATACCTGGCACAGAATAGTGGATACATTTGCATAAGAGAATTAGAAGACACAACCCCAAACTTTAATATATCTGTGGGTCTTTATCACTCATGTAATATGAAGGAGTTTAAATCTAGGTAGTAGTTCATAGAGAGCTAAAACCTGACTCTTAGTTAATAACCATTGTCATAAATGATCTCTCACCTAACAGACATTGTTTCATCAGCACTGTTTCACAGAGCATTTTACAGGGTATCCTTGTGTAAAGCAAATCTTTGCAATTTGGCCTACTGTATGCAAAGGGCTTTTGACCTCTGTGCACCTGTCAAGACATAGTGGTGATGTTTGCTGGACAGAGTATTCCCTGTCCTCATACTATGCTTGGCAAGCATGTTCCAGTGCAGCAGAGTAACTATTCTTTTTTCTGTCCAACAGAAATAGTTCCCAGAGATCTGAGGATGAAAGACAAGTTCTTGAAGCATTTAACAGGTATGTTTTAATTTTGCATTGGTATCCATATTTCACATACACACTGTTAGCTGCACTACTCTACTTGTGAGCTGTGCTGATTCATAACTTAATATTTCTTTATATTTCAGGTCCGCTCTACTTTAGCCCAAAATGTAGCAAACACTTTCATCGGCTTTATCACAATACAAGAGACTGCACCATCCCAGCATGTAAGTAACAAAAGCAGAGACTTCCCTGAAACAAGCAGAAACTCTAAAATTTATTAGCTCTATCAAGTATCAGTAGTGATACAATCTCAGAATGCATTCCCTGCAAAGAAAAATTTGGAGTGCTCTGAAGTGTACTAAGTATCCTCTACAGTGTTGCTAGAACAGCATCAGCATTATAGACAGGAAAATGGAAATAAAACTTTCTCATTGCAAATACACTGTATAGAACGTCTGTAAACACTGCATCCTTAGGTACTGATGTATTTGCCTCATGGGTTCCAAACCAAGTGTTTGCTTCTCACAGGAACATAACTCTCCTCACAAATATCTCATATTTAATTTCTAGTGCTGTAAATTCAAGATAGGAACACAAATCCAGGTGGGGTTATTTAGTTTTCATTGATTATTTATGTAGGACACATTTTATAGACATTTTCTATTTTGACTATTCAGTTACCAATCTACTAGTGATGTTGACAATGAATCTTTGCAACATTTGTCTTCAGTGAACTACAAAAGTATAACTTCATAAGGCTTAGAAAAAAAAAGAAAAGTGCTGATGGACACAACTAAGCAAATGCAGCTTGTGATACCTCATCACTGTTGGCAGCATAGAGAATTAAATGAAAATCAAGCATTGACATTTATTAGTCAGTAGATGTGACTCCAGATTCATACTGAAGTGGACCTGTTGAGTAAGCATATGCTATTTCAGTACAGCCTTTTCAGAATGGAAGCACACTTTATTTTGCTTGTCTGAGGTCAACCTGTTGGGTCAGTAGCAGAGCTGGGAATAGAAACAAGAGTTACAGATTCCAAGTTTCAAGTATTAATAAATATTTCAGGCCAGTGCATTTTAAAGGCATATTTGGTAAGAATTGTGGACATTTTCTCTATTTGTAAGGCTTCAGATTAGGAATTCCTTGGAAAGACAAGGATTTCTACATGAGAGGTGGCCAGATCACGTTCTGTTTACATGGGTGGAGATGTAAGTTGTTCATAATTTATCTCTTCTGAATGAGCAACGGTCGTTTTTCCTTTTTCATAAGGATCACAACACAAACGGTGTTTGGCTCAGCACTTATGGGTACTCCAAGCTGTGAAGCTAAAGACTAGTTGGCCTTAAATGCTCTAAATTAGCCTTTTCCTCCTGCCAGGTGACGTATCCAACAACATAATGTCTGGATAATGGAGGATAATTTGTATGAGTAGCAATTATAGCATAACTATGCTGTGAGTTGGGGATTGTTAACATTTCATCTCTAGAAAACATTAGATGTAGTTACTCATTAATGAAATAATGGCTAACAAAATTCAACATCAGTTACTGGACTGGATTGACTAGCATCTCTTTAAAGTAACTTTCTTCTAGGAAAATGAGACTAACAGCTTGCTTTAATTCTTTATGCACAGAACGATGTTACTTTTTGATAATATCCTGACTTCAAATTATACCGTTCCTTCTGTGTAGAAATCTGAAGGCCAAACAGCAAAGAAACTAAAAGTGTCTGTGATAGTGCAGCATAGTGGTAGCCAGTACAAAAGCACTATGTTGGCATACTTTCTAGTACTTGGTACAGTGTAGCAACATTGGCACCTGAAAAATAATTTACTTTTCAGTCTGTCCATAAGCAACTTTCACAGTATTTGCTTTCAGTTTTTCACGTAAATGAAAAAAACCCCTTTTGGTTAATTTCTTTAGTTTTGCATTGGTTCTGTCTCCTACTATGAATGCATCAAAAAGTTGAGGGTACCTAAAATACGAACAACTAACAATAGGACTACAGTGGAAAAAGCAATTTTACTAGTTTTTAAGATAAAACTTCATACTCTTATGAATGTTCAGGATGTGGTCATCTCTTTGGGCTGGGCTTAACGTTTGTATGACTAGAAGATGTTAGTTGTCTAATTTAACAGCTTTCCTAGGAAGAAAATCTATTGGAGAGTGGCATTACTTAATATTAAGTTGACAGACTTGCTCATTGAGGGCTGGATTTCAAAGGTGGATGAGCAGTATTTATTCTTTCTCTAATATGGAAGTACTACAGTCACATGTTTAGATCCTGCACAGGAGCAGAGGCACAGATGTATAAATTTTTATACACATACATACACTTGGAGAGCCTCCAAGCACATTCATGCTGTTTGTTTACAGATAGAACATGTGCAGAAGTCAGTTGCGTAGTTAAATGTGCCATTAGACATGGCTTTCAGTTATTACACAATTTTTACACGCTCCTTTTTCGAGTCAAAGGAGTTGATTTTTTTTCTGTTGCAAACTAAGGTATTCATTGAACTTTGCTATGACACCAATTTGCACGCTGATACCAATGTTGATTTTTAAAGGCAAAGTTGATTATTTTGGTAATCTAGTCATGCTCTTTTTTTTCATACAGACTATAAAAGATGTGCCAGGCTTCTTACTCGATTGGCAGTAAGCCCTATGTGCATGGAAGGATAAAGGTAAGCTTTTTCTTAGCAGAAATGACATTCCACTGCATAGCAAAGCAGTGGATGTTGTGTTTCATACATGAAAATTCATGGGAGTATAATAACAACTGTCCTTTAGATAAGGTATTCCCCTCCAGAGGACTTGAATTCACTGGCTTAATTTGGCAAATTTTGGCATTAAGGAAAGGGTACCCCCTACTGGAAGTCATTACTTGACATCCATGTGCATCATCTGTGAATTATTTATAGCAGCATACAGTTAGCAGATAGTGAATTTGTTGTTACAGAACAAAACACAACAGCTGTGGCTTATTTTTCGAGAGTTTACTCAGTACACAATTGCCTGTATCGGCAGCAGCAGCTGCCCTTTTATGTTTGCAGCTGTAGATTGGTGCTGTACTCAGTAGTATGAGTTAATATATATGCAGCTATACACATGAAGGCTTTATAAATGCAGATAGGTGACAGGTGCTTTTACAGTAATTCAGTTAAAATGTATTGATAGTAGCATTGATAAACTAACTTCAAGCTATTTGGATTTTTTGGGATTTCCTTGTGTACGCCTCTCATGTCTATCTGTTCATTCCCTCCTTTTTTGCCTAGATGTGCCTCTATTTCCCACAAATACTTGGGAAATTTCATCATGCACCAAAATAAAAACAAAAGCCAATCAACCGAACCAAAAAGTACTCTCAAACTATCTGTATTTTTAGAGAACTGTAACATAAGAATACAGAAGGACTAATTTAAATTCTGTCCTCAGCTTTTACCTGAGACAAAATGTGGAGACAAAGGGAGAAACTTGGACAAAGGGAGAACTAATAACCTTGTAGATTTGTCAGTAACAAATGCTGTTAAACCAAGGTGCTTTAACTCTGTGACAAAATACACATCTTGTGGAAGGAAATGACAAAAAGTAATAAATATTAAGAATTTTATTTTATTTTTTTAAAGCATTGACACTGTTTTGCACTTCACTCTCACAAGCACGCTGGGAAAATAGGATCAAGATAAATTTAAAAATGACTGGAAAAAGATATATAAGCAAGTTGTTAGTGCTTCATTGTCGAAACTGGAAAAAGTATTGAGCAGTGTCACCCAACTTCATTACAGGTTTGATATTGTTCAATATTTTCATTAATAACTTGGGTGATAGAATACATACGTATTTATGTATTTCAGTATTATAGGAGAAGCAACTATGATACAGTACAACTTTGAAATTAAAAATAACCTTGGAAAATAGGCCAAATAGTCTAAAACCAGGATAACAGATGAAGAGCAGAATTATGAAGTCACATAGGATTATTCAGCTGCAGAAATACAAGGAATTTGGTGAATAGTTAGATAGTGCTGTCAAAAACACGGAGGTTGCTGTGGACCACAAACTAAGCAAGTCAGCAGTGTTACACTGGAAGAAAGTCAAACAATACTGGAATTTATAAATAGAATTATTGTTCATGAAACTCCTGACATAATTACTGTTACTGGAATACTATATTTAATTAAGGGTACCACATTTGACATGTGGGTTCTTCTTGTAAGAGTCCAAAGAAGAGCAATGTGAATGACCAAAGGCCTAGAAAACTTGGTATACAAGAACAGTTACAGGAATTAGGATTATTTAATCTAAAGGAAACACGACTGCAGGAAAACATGATGGAGCTGTTCAATTTCATGAAAGGTTGCTACAAGTCATTCTCTCTATCCAGTCTGGATAAATGAGACACAATTTGTTTAACTTTGCAAATAGGTGAATAATGTTATTACCAATACCAATAATCAGATACATAAAAGTATGAAATTCTTTTCTCCCTTTCTTTAGAAAATTTTATTTGTATCTTAACCTGTCATGTAAACATGAACTTGTAATATGAAGGAATAGCAACTAAAGTAGTTCCCATCTCAAGCTGGGAGTCTGTTTAAAAATGTCCATCTCTCAAACACCACCTTTGCTCAGGTAGCAGGCATATTTCAATGCCAGCAACAATTCTCCTCTTACTCACACAGACACAAATCCATTGTGGTAGACTGCTTAAGCAGCCTCGATTAGCAGAAAGGCAGACTATCCTCTACCACATGCATCTGGAGATGCACAGGTGTCTCCGTAAGATTAAGCTTCTTTTCTCCTCAGAGCTTTTCCCCTGCATCAGTTCAATTTGTGTGAAACAAATTAGGTTTCCTGTTTTGTTCAGTATCTGATTCTTGTTTCATTTCAGGTTTGTAAGTGGGCTGGGCTATAGATGGACTGTTACTTTGGCAAACTGGTAGTTTTGGTGGATTTTTCAGATCTGTGGACATCTATCCATTTTTAGAGATCAATTTGGAGAGAAGAAAAAAAGATAAATTTATTCTTATTTGTACTTAAAATGCATTTCGGACTAGCACAGCTTTAAAGCACACAAGACATTGAAACTCAGAGCTAAGATCAAACAAGAAAATAATATGAGAAAACAGGAATTAGACATCTGTTACTGTCACAACACATACCTAAGTGGGCACATGTGCATTTGTGGTACGATGTCTTATGGAGCCTTCACTTTTTCTCATTTATTCTATACATGTGTAACTGAGCTCCATCTTCTCTTTTTTTTTAGAGTGTATGTTCCCTTTCTGCCTGTCCTACAGACATGAGCAATGCAGGGACCCAGTAACAGCCCTTCAACTTGTTGAGATGGCATGAGTGAAGCCAGAGCAGCAGATTTGTATTAGCACATCTCTCAGTAGACCTTTTTTTTTTTCAGTCAGCCACCCAGGCTGTATTCCCTGGCTGCCACCAGCACCATCTCTGATTAATTTTATTCTGTAACCCCTTCTCATGGTCAGCACAGCTATGCTAGAGTCCTGTCCTTGTTGCTCCTTTTTTTTGTTCTGTTCTTCTGCCAGCTTCCTAAGAGTTCCCATATTCCGTGCTTGCTTTGCTCCACTCCATCCCACAACTGTTACGTTGTCCATATCTGCAGTAGACAAGAGATGCCAGGAACACAATTCCCGAAGTCTTTACCTAAATAAAGTTCACAATTCAGATCATGAGCATTTCTTGTGACAGACAGTGATGAATCTGAAAATCCCTTTGACAGCATTTGTCACAGCCACCTTGGCTACAGTCATACAGATTTTACTGCTTTTGTTTGAAAACCACAGGTGCTACTGTTGGTGCCCTCCCTTTTCCACTACCCGTTCTTTACGTGTTTGCTAGAGACCAACACTGATCTCATAACTTATGCTGAAAACTCCTTGTACTCTGAGGAGTAGTTCAGGGACTAAGGACTGCATCATCGCATATTATTACATACTTTTGTTTTGAAGATTTCTCCTAATTTCTGTACTGACAAGTATTAAGGGGGTTTTTAAAACTTTTTTAAAGCATCTACAGTTATTTCAAATAAACAAAGTAAAACTAATTACACACTTTTACACTAATAAATACAAGACGGGTGCAAGTAGTTGGAGTCTAGGGCTAAGCAGAGAAAATGAGGTTTATATACTACAAAAAGTGTATTAAATAAACCTGCCAGTTGCTTGTTTCCTTAAGCTGCAGATACACATACAGGTCAAATATTCTTTGCAAAATTCCTAATAAGCTTAAAAGTGAAAATTTTCTTTGGAACTCAGAAAAATCTGTGTAAACTCCTCAAGATGTATTGACCATGCTAGTAATGTATGTGACAAATGCTGAAAATACAAGATAAAGTTGGAAACTTAAAATACATGAAGAAAAAACTGAAATACCCCACTAAATATGCCCTTCCTTTACACCATATTATTTATCCATTTTTTCAAATTATTCTTAAACCAAGATATTTTGGCACTTGAATTTTGCTTCAAGTGTTTTGTAACAATGGAAACAGCCCTTAATTGCATTCTGCCTTAGACTGCTGCTTGCTCAGAGTAACATCGAGTGCATTCAAGAAATGTCAGACACTTGAATTCCATAGAAGCGAAGGTGAAATAAAGATGAGGGGGTTGTGTATTAGTCAGTGAAGGCCTTTTTTTTCTAGAAAGTATAGCTTGATGTGTCTTATACAGCTGCTCAGGGCATGTTCAATCACCTGTTCTTGGTGCCAGGAAATGGTTCCCAAGTTATCTAATTCAAGACTCTAATCAGAACTTCTTTGAGTTAAAAAGGCAGCCAGTGTACATGGTTAGTAGCGTGGCATCGTCCAGGTTTATTAAAACGCAACTTGTAGCTGTCCTTGCTGTGGGATGTCTGTGACTAGCACCAGATGGAACATTAAGTGCTTCATCATCTTCAATGCATGGATCTCTGTGATCGCATTACAGCAGAACTCCACCTGGGTGTACACACTTGGGAAAAGAATTTTTTTATGTAAGCATGGGGAGGTTTTGCTACAAAATCCTACTGGCACAGTATTTTAAAGTTTATATTGATATTTAAACCATTAAATTCTTCTCATACAGATTAGCTTTTTCCTAGAGTCAAATTTGGAAAGCTGTAACATGCCTTTACAATAGCTTTCATTTGTGCTTTTAAAAATTAGCACAATTGGTGGGGAGTTGTATAATTACCTATGTTCTCAACAGAGGCTAGTCAAATTGCATTCAGGATCCCCACTAAGACTGTCTGTCATCCTTCAGCTAAGTTCCAGCCTAATTTTCATAGACTGATGCATATAACAGACTATATGAAATAAAAACTTTTTTTAAAAAGTACAACAGATTTATCAATGCTAAAAATCTGGGGTCTATTCAAGGTTTCTGAAAACATAAGTGGTTTAGAAAACTGTAAGTTACCCATACAAAAGCAGGTGCAGATGAGATGACAAATGAGCATCCTATCCACTGTTTTTCACCCCCAGTGAGCTGAATATTTCCATTAGTAATGAAAAAAGTTTTTATTACATTTTCAGTGTTAAACGTGCAAATTGTACCACACACTGATCAAACCAAAAGCATGTTAATTTCTTCTAAACATCACTTTTTAACATCATAGCTTAAATAGGGTACAGTAGGAGCATACATACAGAAAATAAGCCAGATGAAAATGCAAGACAAGAAAAATTTACATCAGTTTCCCCTCTAAGGAAGGATATTAAAAAAAATAAAAGTAATTGTCCCATCTGCAAAGCCAGAAAAAAACCCCTAGATTACATTAAGCTTTTCTGTAACATTATTACATTTCCTAATAGCTTTCAAAAATTGCAAAACTAAATGTTTAAATACTACTAACAAGTATTTCTGTATGCACCAATAGCTTGATTTTCAATGGATTATGTCAAGTCCAACTGACTTCGCATACAAATGATTCTATTACAAATTATACTTATGCAGTAGAAAATGTAGACAAACTCAGAGTATTAGAAAATTCACACTGATCATGGGAAAGACAGTTACCTATGTTCAGAAAGAAAATACAAAAGTTTAACTGTGAAAAATATCATCAGCAGAATTCTAGTATCAGAGTACCACTGGTTTTTATCTCCCCCATGGATTTTTGATGGCTGTAAGACACCAAAGCTTCAGCTGAATCTGTTTGCATGTAAGAGTCTTCCAGCTGTGTAGTTCCTGCTGACTAAAAAGACATTGTACAGTTTTTACTTCTAAAAATGAACAATAACAGGCATAGAAACACATGAAACTGGGTGGACAGACTTGCAGCATTCAGTGCTCACCTGTCTAGAAAATACCTAGAAGAGGTCACCTGTCTAGAAGAGGATTGACTTCTAGATATGTGTATATGCAGTTACACTACATTTTCTTGTGAGCTTTAAAGGTGTGGGGGACTAGGGTTTTGAAAACGTTCATTGCTCAACCTTTGAATCAACATTTCTATAATAGAGACAAAATACATACATAAGCAATGTGGAAACCTGTATTTTTGTATCTGTGATTTTGATATCAGTATCATATGTGTGGTTGTGATTTCATTCCAAGAAACTATTCTGGGAAGACTTAATATAACAGGCAGCAAATTGAACCACTGCAGCTCCTGCTTAGTTTTTGGTGGCTCAATGTTGGCATGTTCCAGGGGCTATATTTATACAACCAAATCTAAAAAAGTTACTTCTATGTGTTTCTTGTTTATATGAATCCATGCTTCTTCACAAATGGGCCCAATGAAACATCAAATCCTCCTAGATTCTTCAAACTGGACACCCTATCAACAGCTCCTGACACCAGGGCATTTAGACAGCATTTTGCAATTTATTAATGCTGTTCCTGAGGTTTATTCACTTTTTGACTTCACAGATGCAGTCATTGGAACAGGCCAGACTTAACTACGAGCACATTTTGAATAGGCAGAACTGGATTTTCCTAGTCTGTCTACCAAAAATGAACCATCAAAAAAAGTGATGCTTTCCCAAATTTCAGCCTTGATTAACAGTCAGGCTAATAAGAACTGAGCTAAATCTGAAATTCACTACTGATCTTTCCAAAGTTATTACTCATTTCTCCAATTTTATTTACTACTTTTACTATGATAAACACATTCTCAAACACATTCATGTGAGTATAAAAATGATGAAAGGCAATTTTCTTCTTTCTTTTAATCCACCAGATGTTACTACCATGACAAGAAACACCAAGAACCAAGAGAAGTGCCTTGGAAACCAACAGGGAAATAGAACTTACTACCTTTTAGTGAACTCCATTGTGAACAAGAGATTTATTTTTGCAGATTGACAGACTACTTCCCATAATTCTTTTAACATGCATTTTGTATGTCATCAACAGTTTGCAGATTGACATTCTTTACAGTAGCATAACTGCCAGTAGTACTTCATGCTCCATACTTAAAAACACACTACAATTGATGTGTAATGCTGCCAAAAATTATGTAAACACAAATATTTCACCAAGAAAATTCATGTTCTATTGCTTAATTCTACAGTTTTAAGGAATGTTTGTTTGTATATCTAGAACTACTAAAGATCTGCTCCACAGTAGTTGTGGTCACTTGATATCCTTCATGCTTATGCAATTTTTTAAAAGTTTGGTTAAAACAGACTTCCATTGGGGTCACATTGTACCCTGGAGTACAAATTGCATGACAAACAGGAACGTAATTTCAAGTAGACATACTTTTTGGGACAGTGGAGCATGGATTTTATACACAAACACAAGCTGCCATTAATTTACTTTATATAATAAATGCATAAAACATTCCAGCAAACGTGCAATATGTAAATACTGTAAATAACAAGCATAAGTAATAAAGTGTTTGGTATTACACTGTTCTCAGTTTGCTTTCTGTTTACTGAATCCAGGTAAACAAAGTACCTTCTGGTAGCTACCATCATTTATCCACACGTAAAACTCTTTCCATAAGAGTTCACAAGTGTAAGAAGGAAAGGTGAACTCACCTCAGAGTTCAGTAACCTGGACATCCTGGATTTCTGAGGATGGACAGATCTGTATGTTTCAAACCCACAAAATTCCCAGACCACAAGGGTGCTCCAGTTCTCTACATCATAAAATGGAATATTTTTTTAAGACTAACAGTTGTTCTGGGGTTTTTGTTTTTTAATAATCTGCAGTCTAATCATGATACTGCAAGTCAGAAATATAGTCAGAAAATGTCCAGTAAATAATTTTAGTATTGTAGAATTTTAAAGGTGTTAGTGAACACTTACTTCAGAAGCCTTGACACACATTTCCCTTTCTTCCTTAAATCTGATATTAAATCCAGTTGTCACAGTAAAATGACTCAACAGGAAGAAAATTTTCATGTGCAATCTATAAATGCATGTATTGGGTTTGCATTGCCAGGTTTTCGTAGTGTAGGGGCTACAGGGGTGGCTTCTGTGAGCAGCTGCCAGAAGCCTCTTCCATGTCCAGCAGAGCCAATGCCAGACAGCTCCAGGATGGACATGCTGGGCCACTCAGAAATGGTGGTAACACCTGTGGGATAACAGCAGGGAAAAGCTATTGCACAGTTGTAACTGCAGCCAGAGAAGAGTGGGGTGAGAACATGTGAGAGGAACAACTGTAGACACCAAGCTCAGTGCAGAAGGACCATGGGGATGCAGAGATCCACCTGCAGCCCATGGAGGAGGTGCCCATGCCAGAGCAGGTGGATGCCTGAGAGGAGGCTGTGACCCCATGGGAGGCCTGTGCTGGAGCAGGCTCCTGGCAGAGACCTGCAGACCTGTGGAGAGAGGAGCCCACGCTGGAGCAAGGTTGCCCGTGGGACTTGTGACCCCATGGGGGACCCACACTGGAGCAGCCTGTTCCTCAGGGACCGCATCCCATGGCCGAGCGACCCACACTGCAGCAGTTTGGGGAGGACTGTGGCCCCTGGGATGGACTCATGTTGGAGAAGTTCATAGAGAACTGTCTCCTGGGGGAGGGACCCTAGGCTGGATCAGGGGAAGGACTCCTCTCCCTGAGCAGCGACAGAAACTGACCATAACCCCAATTCCCATCTCCCTGTGCCGCTGGGGGAGGAGGTAGAGCTGGGAAGGAGAGAGGGGTGGGGGAAAATGTTTTTAAGGTCTTATTTTACTTTTCATCATCGTGTTCTAAATGTGTTAGTAATAAATTTGTTTAACATCCACACGCTGAGTCTGTTTTGCCCATGACAGCATTTGATGCATGATCTCTCCCAGTTCTTATCTCTACTCATGAACCCTTTGTTTTATTTTCTCTCCCCTGTCCAGTTGCAGAGGGGAGAAAGAGAGAGGCTTTGGGAGGTGCCTGGCATCCAGCCAGGGTCAACTCACTACAATGAACCACAAGTACTTTTATCTTAATACCGGCATTTATAGTTTCCATTCTATCCTCAGTTTGAACCACAAAATGTAAAACCAAAACCAAACACAACCCTCCCCACCCTGAGAACTACGGGAGCTGAGAGTCTGTGAACTGACACTTCAGAGCCTTCAGCATCTAACTGTTTGGAAGAAAAGAAAAAACGGCAGAAGTACAAAATCCCATCCTGGAACATGCCTGTATTTAGCAGGGGAGAAGTATATATTTTTATTTGCTTTCAGTGATGACTAAATGCTCAAGTTCCACATCTCAATGGATGTAAAACATACCTGCAGAAAACTTGGTTGCTAAAGGAAACAACTTCTACGGGATTCACTAAAGCTGCTCATCTACATGATGGTAACGATGTGGGTTCAACTCTGTGCTTCACTGTGGTTCCACTGACCAGGTCACAGCCCAATACTTAACATGGGAGTTTAAAATATTGTAAAGCTTTCTTTTTCTAGTAGGATGCCCAAAATCTGACTAAACAAAAACCTTCTAGAAAATTTCCTTGTAAAAGGAAAATAGCAACTTATTTAATGATTTAAGCAATTAATATAAATAAATTAATCCCACAGAAGTTTTCTCTAGATGTAGCAGAAGTCAGTATACTCTGACAGAAAATACACCTATACCATAGCAGACTTTTTTAATTTGTCTTAACTTTACCACCTAAAATATAACAAGCTGTGGGGGTGGGGAGGGAGATAGGAGTCAGTTCTATATTTTTTCATTCAATATTACATTTTTCATGAGTGGTATTTTGGATGTGTGAGCGCTTAGTCATCTGTATGATACATAATTTGTGTCTTAATCCTGTGTTCACTCTTTCTCTTTGAACCCAAATAATGGTTCTGTGCAACTGTCCTTCCCAAAGGCAATCCCTGTTCTGTATTCTCGGCTTCTACAAATTTGTATAAAATACCATAGTGCTCCTCTTCCATAAAATACTAATTATAAAAATAAATCAACCAGGTTATTCCTCCTAGTAGAGGTGGTGAATTATTTAGTCAATAGATTACTTGCTGAAAATCTGTCTCAAGGCTGAAACTTTTAAAATCTGAACTGAATTTAACACAAAGAGCTTTGACCAAGTATCACTTTACAGGAAGATTCCTAAGCCTAGTGAAGGTAAACAACCATATCCTCTTATTTCCTTTGTTACACCAGCAGCTCAAAGATAAAGATTTAAGACCTTTCAATCTTAGCTTTAATATGCAGGAAACCATAGGCTGAATTCCTACACAGCCACAAATAGGAAAGCACAAATCATCATGTTCTCTATCTTTTGAGTTATTTTACTTTCACTGGAATATTTGAAATGGTCATTCTGGCAGGGAGTAACATTAGATTATGCCTAAATACTTCCACCTTTGAGGTTAGTGCATCAAACTACATTTAGGATGTTTTGTCCCTAACTGCCTGTCATCTTCCCCCATTTACTTTTGTCAAAACATTCATAAAAGAAATCGAAAATAATTTTTCCAGAGTCAGTACTTAATCAGATCTGAAATAGTGTATTACTCTTTGTCCCTGAAAAGTGAAACAGCTATTAGCTTGCAATTCCTAGCTTGTTTTTTAGAAATCAGAACTGATGGTAATGCAATAATGGACAAAGATTCTGATTTCTGTATTTAAGTATTCCCTCTACCATATGCCTTTTCTAAGCAGGTTCTGAAGTTTTATGCCTGATTGAAATTTTAGCACAAAACAGAAACCTCACTAACACAAACATCTATTCTACAATAATATAGCAAAAGTCCCAATAAACTTAATCCTCGTTGTGAAGTCTGCAACACACACAGAGTGACATCAGGATTCCAACCTCCCCAAGAATAATACAATCTTCTGTTGAAATCCATCTCTCTCCCAGAGGGTTGAGTAGGTGAAAGTAGAGAGACTACAAGTTTGGAAGGCAGCAAGAGACAAAAATAAGGCTAAATAAGTAAGAAAACAAATTTTATAGATCCAGTTTTACAGACAATGTGGTAATGCTAGTTCATACCAATGCTGAGAATATTCAAAACAGGGAAATCGTCATGGTATCACTTACATTACTGATCTCAGTACATTTACATGTCTAAGGCAGACAGGAAAGGTGATGTTCAGACAAGCAGGCATAGACTTTTACAAAGCATTGAAATTTTGTTCAAGAGCAGAACTCTCTACTTACTGGCCTTCTGCTAACTTAGCATTGTATTACAGATGGACTGCCTTTACATTGGACTGTACTCTCAACACTTTTGACAGACTGTACAATCTCCTGAGTAAATCTGGGAATACTGTCTGATCCTCATGTAGGAACTGGGATTACAGCATATTTTCATCCATTATATTGCATGGACTTGAGTATTTTACTACTGTGAGATATAAAATGTGATTTCACATTTCAGCTTTTAAGCTGGTATGTTTTCTCCTCAAAGTAAATGCTGTATTATATGTGTTTGTGTCAATGTGCTAGGACCTGATCAGAAGACCAAAGGAAGACTTAGCTGGTTCTGTCAAGCAGCAGATCTTTTAGTCTAGCAGGCTCCACATGAAACAGCTTCCATCCAAAGGCTGCCTAGTGATACTGGGATGACACACCTAAGTTACACATCAATTATTATCTCATAGATTACAATTGAAAGTTGACTGAAATTAACTCACTGAGGACACAATGACAAGACCTCAGTTCAGTTGGCATAGCATATAAAGAAGCAAGGTGTTACTTTTGCAGTGCTTGTGAGAAAGCACTGTAAGAGTTTACAGATAAATTTATCCTGAATTATATACTTTATTACTACATTGATGTGTGACAAAATGGTCCATCATGTAATCCAATTAAAACCTTTCTATATTTTTTCATTAGATGACATAACAGCTAAAATACAAAATTAAACTGACAAAGTACTGAATGTAGAGGCATAATTTTACAATTTAAATACATCAATCAAGTAAACTTTACATATTTCAGGAGAATCTAATTATTTTCTTTTAGAAATTATATGATGAAGCATTAATGATACTTCTCCAAAAATGCTTTACAGCATCTAACACACTGCTCGTAAACAGTTTCAAAGTCCTTTTCGTTCCCCTGGAAAAGAAGACAGGAAAAAGACTGTAAGAATAACAATACTGGCTAAAGTGAAAATACAAATTGCAGACTGGTTTCTCTGCTGTCAGTAAGCAAACAACAGACATGAGGAAAAAATAAAAACAGTGCTAATACTTGGTGATAGCTTTTGCGTAGAACTCTCTAGTCTGAACTCAGGAATTTCCACGGACAAACTCTGTGACTTTGTATTCAACAGTCCTGACTTTCCTTCATGTATTTCTTCTACTCACTTTTGAGCCTTTTAAGTCTTTTCGTTTTTTTATGTTCACACTGACCTGTCATGTTGAGTTTCACAGTTTAATGAAGCACAGTGTGGAAAAAAAAAAAACAAACCCAAAACAAACCTCTTTCTGTTTTGAACCTGCTTCCCACTAATACCAGTTGATATTCTCTACTTTCTTGGTAATGAATAGCAATTTCTTATTCAGCTTTTCCCATGATATCAAGATTTTATAGAACCCTACTGCATCTTCATCCACTTCTGTTTCCTAAACTGAAGAATATTAGTCTAATTGTTTGCTCTTTACTGGTATTATCCAACATTTTGACCACCTGTGTGTCCATGTCATTGTCTCTATCTTTCCTGATCACATTCTCTTTGCAAGGAGGCTGATCAAATGGGGTTTCACCCAATACTGAAAATATAGGTACACTGCATTATTTAAATTTAAATAACTGTTATAAGCATACTAACATTCTCTTTTCCTATCCCAGTAATAAATAGTTTTCTTAAGTCATTAAAAAAAAGTTAACATTTCACTTTGTATAACATCAGATTATATATCACATGCCAACTGTGGGATCTGGGAAGATTATATACTACACACACACAATTTTTAATCAAGCCACCCAAAGAATTTCTTACACATACATAGTACGGATCTTCAATGATAAGTTGTTTCTGTGGATCGTAAGTTCCAAGTAGCTCAATTTTGGCCTTGCAGTCTTTAACTTGGTTGCTTTTCCTGTTCAAATCTCTGTAAAAGAGAAAATAAAATTTTCCCCTGAATTTTTCTTCAGAATTTTGGCATCAGCATGAGATGTTCATGACCGTTTCTAGACAACACAGGAAAATAACATGTCTGCGCTCTGTCAGTCCTGTGGACTCTATGCTACTGCTTGTTTTTATTTTTCTTGTTGTGTGGGGTCTTTTTAAATTGAGTATGGAGGACATAAACTGAATTCAGAGCATAAACAAGCAGCCAGGCACTTGACCCACAGCTTAAAAAAAACTTTGTAACAGTAAGTTCATCAGGTTCTTCCTCAAATCAATCATTAATACTTTCAGCATCCACCCTCAGCTTGTACTGAACCAAAAACAATGGAAATTATCCAGGTATTTTCCCAGAAGTACGAGTAAAATTCTCCTATCTGCTCAAAGCCAGTGGTTTAGATTGGTATGCTACAACTTCTCTCAATACTACCCCTAGCTCATGTGAAATCCTACCAGATTCAGTTAACAGAAAATGGTAGATCAGTGAGCTACGCCTGTTTTCCTTCGTATACTGTAACATTTCATCAGTTGTCACATCCTCTTCCTTCTACATTGCCCCTCATTGATAAAACATTCTGGTTTTGAGATGACATTTTCCCTGTTTGCTTAAAAATGCTCATCTGTTATCCCAAAGGCACTTAAAATGCACCTCTCATCATCTTCAGATTAAAGGCAGCTCAGTACTATCATTTTCACAAAGAACTCCCAAAACATACTAAATTATTTTAGTATTATACATCTCCATACCAAATCATCATTTTACTTACTCACCATTAAAAAGGCAAAGAAACTCCTTGTGAATACTTAGTCATAACCGTATCAGTTTTAAGAAATTGAATTCTAATTATTAATTCTGATTAAGAAATTAATTTCAGATAGTTTAAAAATAGCAGTGAGACCACTACTGGTTTTGCTTGAAGAAAAATCAGAGCTCCTCTATCAAGTTATTGCTTGAACTTACAGATTTTTCAATAAATTCTCTAGCCTTTTATTATTAAAAAAATGTCAGACCATCTTCTTAAGGGCTTTTGGCATACCACTTAATGAACCGGAGAGGGTCAGATGGCTCTGGTACTAAAGAAAAGATATGTCCCAAATCTTCCTTTTCTGATATGACAGGCATTCCATCAATACCTGGAATCAGCTTGCCCTCCTAGAACTACAAATAGGCATTCCTAGGCAAAATGGTTGAACTCAGTGCAAGTTAAAGGCAAAACTTTAGCACAGTACTTTATCCCTGCTATAGTTCTGACATTTTTTCTGCCCTAGAGCTCATATCATATAAACTGTTAATTCAAATTTCTATTTAAGAATTCAAGTGAAACTAGAAGGAAGCCTTGTCATGTCATTGCCTGATGTCGCTGTTGAGCGCTAGCCGAGTGCAAGAACCAGACTGGATTGGGTGAGGCGGAATTCTGATTTTATTATTTAATTCTAAAATATAGACTTTTAAAAGTTTCTCCGGATTGGGTCAATTCAAAACCTCCCCCTAGGCCCATAGGCCAGGTAGAACTGCCCATCTTTCCAGAGACAGTTTCAATAACATCCAAACCTTTTCTTTATTTATAGAACACAGGGAGAAGAAGAGAAAAATTCCCATGGGAAAGAATCTGTGCTACCACAGCCTGAGACGCTGCAATCAAGCCAAGTGTTACATACCCTTCATTCATGAAGACTGTGGAAGAGAGCTTATTCAAGACATTCTAGAAAATTCAACAAAATCATACTTATTTCAGTTAAGTGGTGCTGCTTCTAGAAGACTTT
The DNA here is from genome assembly GCA_013397815.1 of Aleadryas rufinucha. Classification (NCBI taxonomy): domain Eukaryota; kingdom Metazoa; phylum Chordata; class Aves; order Passeriformes; genus Aleadryas; species Aleadryas rufinucha. The sequence continues at coordinate 65,395 of VZTH01012249.1, forward strand.
ATGTGCTACTAATAGGGTCTTTATTTAGGTTTTGTTGCTGGTTGTGGTGGTTTGGGCCTTTTTAAACTATCTTTACAATAGCCTTTACAAGCACCTTGACACTTGCAGTTTATTAAAATTCAGCTCCTTAATCTTCAATATGTATGCAATTGAGTAAAATTTTGCTAGTGATACCCAATTTTTACACTTGGCAGCTACTTAACCAGATCTTTCTAAAGTACACTTAACTAGAGCACAGCTAACAATAAAACGTTTCCCCAAGCTAACAACCTTGCTTATTTCAGAGTTCCCTCTATTTCTATAAAAATAGTAAAAAAACCTGCACCATATTTAATCCCTTCCAAGTTCCCAGTTTGTCTTTTAACTGCCATGCAATTAGAAAAACAGATCACTTCAATCAGGACAGTAAGTACCTCCTCATTTTTAATTATACAGGCATCAGCTGTATATAGCACAAAGTAACTAAATTTCCATGTCCTTAATCCTTGAGTGGCATGTATCACACAAATAAACCACTGAGTTCTGGCTCATTAAACTTATTAGAAGTGAAGAATCCATCCATTAGCATATCATTCACATACATGTTAAAAAAAAAAAAATCCAAACAAAGAAACCCCAACACAAGCTAAGCAGTAAAATGTGACATCTGTCTTCAAAGTGACTTATGAAACATCACTACAAGTAATCCATATGAATTTGTTCCGTTTCTTCATACATTACCTTAGATTGCTCTCATCCATACAAAGTATATGATCAAAGGTCTGGAAATCCTCTTTAGTAATCTAGAAGTAAAAATAGGTGCTTTAGCCTACAAACTGTATTTGATTAATAAAAAGGGGAAAAAAGTATTTTCAAATTCTGTAGCTATGATTTATTAAAAAAGACACAGGTAGAAAGAATAGAACTGCACCTTCATCAAATTTTACAATAACTTATAACATTTTAAATATACTCTACCATGGTTATTTATCCATTTCTGCAAGTATTCCACAAAAAAAAGGTCAGCTATTTAACCAGCCTTTTCTATTTTTTTTTCCACATTTCATGCATCAACTTAGAACATCATTAAAAGCAACATTTCTAGTACTTTTCAACTACTAAAACTAAAGCAATTTCTAATCATGGAAACCATGAAATAAAAATGGTTAAAAATAAAATAGAAATATTACTTTCTTGATAGGACAACAAAAATGTAGGTAACCTGGAATCAGCTGCAATACTTCCAATCTAGAAATTTGCCACTGCACAGGAAAAGACACCAAATGAAACTTAAAGCTGAAGTATGAGTTACAATCTCTTAAAAACAAATGCATCCACAGTATTTTAGACCACGTAAATTCACAAAATTTGTAGAATGATGTGAAAAAATCTGGGATCTATTGTACATCTTCCTACCATTACAGCTTCATGTTCTTTTTCTTTCTTGTAACTTACTGACTCCTAAACATGAATATCAATTAAATTCAGAGATCCTAGTTCACAGTCATGTAGGCAAACATAGTAGATAAACCAATGACTTAAATACTAATGTCATCTGTATTGTTATTAAGGACAGCTGCAGATATTTGCCAGTTGTCATTTTATTTGAGTTTACATTTAAGCCTGGCTTAGGGTAAAGTCTTCCCAGACCATGCCCACAATGCTGGTATAAGATATCTGAACCAGGTGTCCACAATGAGGATGAAGAAATGGAATAAAATCTCTAATATTAGAGTTCACTTTAAGACTGCCTTTCATGAACAGTCCTGTGTGAAGCATCATAACCAAGAAACTTGGGAAGCTTGTTCAGAACAAGGTTTTCTGGCAGGCATCTCTACAAAGGATGGGCTAGAGAAGTGAGTAAGCAAGTAAACAGCCAAAAGGCAAAACACATTATCCTGTAAGGCAGAGTTTTAACCTGTAAAAATTACTTATGTATTAAAAAAAAGGTTTAGATAGCAAAACAGCCACTATTTTTTTTTGTGCAAACAGCAAATAGATACTGATTAAGCTCCCATAACAGGGAGTAAGAAAAGACAGACAGAAATTATCATTGGAATAAAACCATAAATGAAATATTGCATACAAAGAGAATTGAAGGGGTGAGGTGTGTCAGGGGTGAACATGAAAAGAAAGGGTTAATGATGAAAACTAATACAGACTTGTTTATTTTCACTGTAAAAATATTTGCTGTATTCATGCAGTGCCTCTGACCTATGAAAATATTTTTGCAGTGGAAATAGCTCTGTTTTCTTGGCAAATCTAATCAGGACTTCTACAAGCTGCTTCTGATTGCTCTACACAGCTGAACACTTGCCCCTGTGAAAATATGAGGGCACAGATTTCTTTGTTGTATGGACAAATGTAAGAATAAACTCGGAACACTTGACAATGTGACAGTTATTACCCTACAGCCACCACTAATACAGTTGCAAATGCAGCCCTAAAACCAAGGTTATCATTTGGCTTGTGCTTTTAAGTCCTAACACAATGTCAGATAAAAAAAAGCTTTAATTGAGCAAACTCCAGTGAACTGCAGGTACTCCTCAAAACTATGAAAAGTGGTACTTTGGGGGATGAAATTGAGGATGTAAAAATTTATGAACATTCTGAGAAGTGTACTGGAGAGTTCAAGTAGTCAACTTTGGATGAAACTACACAGATAACAATAATTTTACATTAAAAAAATGCATATAACCATTATTAATTTATCAGTGAAACATTTCCCTTTATTTACAGAAGGGAAATCTCATTTTCTGTGTCTAAAACCCACAGAGAGGCAGTAATCCTCAAATTTATCCAGTTGTGAAACAGTGTTTAATACAACCTTCTTCTAATCTCAATTTCATATTTAAGGCAAATGCATGGTATGAGTCATACCAAAATCAATTTTGGCCTCAGCATGAATAAAAGGGAAACTGATTAAAACTTCTCTGGTTTGTGCATGAAGAATAAGAGCTTAGAGAATTTCACACAGCAACCCACCATTAACTAAAATGTTAACAACTTTATTTTATATATAAATATATACATTCATTTTTATACTTCGCTTTTCACTTAGAAGATCACTGTATATGATGGTAGGACACAACCAATTTAATATTCTCTTTTACATAAACCATTCTTGTAGTATTGAATAAAAAAGAAATGCTAAAATCCATGATTATCATAATTATGCAAAAAATCACATGAGAGAAGGTGCTTTTCACTGGGCAGGTAACAGTTTTCCACAGGACTGAAGAGGATAATTGTACAAGGTACTTATCTTATGACAATACTTCGAAGGCAACAGAAGATAAATCCCTACTCTCTATTTCTGCAGCTTCTGTATTAAATCTTCCTTAATCTGTTCTGAAACAAGTGTCACACAAAATTCTATCCTTAAGTTTGTCTCTAATAGTGAAACAAATATGCTTCCACTTGTACTAACCTGACCACTCTGAAAAGTCCTATTCTACACTGTCAAGTACCTCTTTTTTCAGAAGTACTACAAGACCATATCAGGTCTGCAGTTCAGAGAATCAGCAGAGACCGTATGACAGAAGTTTGGAAAAAAAATAAATTTGGAGTTACATAGTTAACACCAGTGCAAAATGAACAGTTAGCTGTAGTTCAGGGATTTGAAGATTTTCTTTACAAAAGAAACTATGTGTACTGGGACGATTTACACAAATTTTCATCCTGTTAGTCTTTCATTTTATTACCTCATTTTTAAATTTTCTCTCCCTGTCTGTGTAACATTTTAGAGTCTTCTGATTGAAAAATCTCGTCATTTGCCAGAATCTATACGCAAATGTCTTCATTAAAGTGTTTTCATTCCTCCTCTGCCAAAGGATACAAGGATCTGCTTCAAGACAGAGGATCAACTTGTTTTGGGTCCTTTGCTTTAATTTAACTGCTCATAAACCACTCTAGGAATACCCAAGAATAGTTCTCAAGTTTCCAAGCAGTATCCTCTAAAAAGACAAATGTCACACTACTGCGATGACTGAAACACTGACTGAAAAGTTTCAGTACCATTTAGCTTGTATATTGACAAATAATGATATTTGTAAGCACTGATAAACAGTAAATCCAGATGTAACAGAAAAAGATCACAACAGACTTTTTTAGTAATTATTCTAATAGTAAATTACTGAAAAATGTGAAATGGTGCTGTGCTTAGTTCTGTTTATCATATAAACAGAGATTTAACATCAGGAGAGGTCAGCAGAGGGCAATTGACTAATTGAGAGAATTTATTTTTGAAAGTCAAAAAACTAAACATATAGTCTTTGAAAAGTGAAGAAAGTAAATATGACCCCAGTGAGGTCTTGAAAAATTCTGAAGGGAACAGAAATATAAGATAATAACAAGACTACTTGATCTTTTTGTCAATACAAAAACTAGTGGCGTAAACTCAAACTAAGTAAAGGTCAAGCCCTAAAGGAATATCTTATATCCAGAGAATAGTTAACTGAAGTAAATTATGTGCATTTATATGAGTGTCTGAATGATTTAAATAGATGCAGACACATTTACTTCCAATCTCTCTGGAATGCAGTATGGAAATACATGTTCTTTTGTTAATGAAAACAGATATGAGTTTAGGTAAAACTTAGAGGATTTCACTGAGTGGCAAACCTACCGTTGACTTACGAATGCTTCAAGGATATGCCTTCCTCTGAAGTTACCACCAACTGTGCTACTTACCTTGGGTTTGAGTGCCTTCATTCTAATTTAGCACTCCAGATATTTTTAAAAGATCTTCATGCAAGCGCAGAAGCTTTTTGTGATGGATGAACAGGTACTCTACTTCTTTGTATATAAATATACAATTTCTTGCTGAAGGATGCATCGCAGATTACTAGATTAAGTCTATTTTTAAGAAGTATTTTTAAAATGCTCAAAATACTACACATTTGGAGGCAGGATTTTTCTATAATGCAGAAACTGGTTCAATGCTTTCCCATTATACTTCCAATGAATCTTAATAACAGAACACTCTTTAAGCTCAACTAGAAGAGTCAGGCCACTTTGGAGTCCTTTAAAAAACTGCACATAATATTTATTACTTGATGATTAACCACGCATTGGTCAAATGACTTGTGTGATTGTAATGGTTAGGACATGGGTATGAATAAGAAAAAAAATATACTCTCTTCTACCTGTCGTGCTTTATGTGCTGTCTCAATGCCATGATTTCTTAGACAGCTTAAAGCCCTTGAATCTGGGGAGCGCCCCACGTTCCAGTCTGAAACAGCGGCACTGTCTGTCCTCCACTGTAACAACAAAACAAATATATACACAGATTTAAAGAAAATTAGGGTACAGTACCTGCCTGGCAATATGATTCATGGTAATGCCATGCTTCTTCATGCAATTCTGTCCTCGATAGTCAGGAGGGCTTCCTATTTCATAGGCAGATGTCGCTGCACTGTCTATCCTCCACTACAGAAAAACAAATTTACAGTTTTATGTTTCTTTCCTCACTGCTTATATTTCTAATTGGCTATGAGACAGTTATTTCTTGGAACAGAAATAAATAGCTTACCTTATGTTCAAGCTTTTCATCAGTTACAAGTTTTCTGAAAACTGCTTCAGCTATTGGAGAGCGACAGATGTTTCCTATGGAAACAAGAGACTGAAGTGAATTTTCAGACAATTGAAAATAAAAAACCAGTAATTGTGTGGATTTTTCAGCCCAGATCAGATTAAACATTTTTATTTACTTAGATAGAATGTGGACTGTGTATGTGAAAACCCAGTGTCCTGTGCCTGGGTTGGGGCAATCTCCATTATCAGTACAGACTGTGGCATGAAGGGATTGAGAGGAGCCTGGTGGAGCACTTGGGGATGCTGGTGGGTAAGAAGTTGGATATGAGCCAGCAGTGTGCACCTGCAGCCCAGAAAGCCAATCATATCCTTGGCTGTATCACAAGCAGCATGGTCAGCAGGTCTAGGGAGGGGATTCTGCCCCTCTACTCAGCTCTCATGAGACCCCACCTGGACAAGCGCAGCCAGTTCTGTGGCACCCAGCACAAGAGAAACATGGAGCTGTTGGGGTGGGTACAAAGGAGGGCCATGAAGATGATCGGACAGCTGAGCACCTCTGAGTGAGAAATGAGGTTGGGCAGTCTGAAAGAGGACTGGGGAGATCAGATCCTACTGCAATCTTTCTATATATAAAGGGGGCTGTAGTGATAGGACAAAGGACAATGGTTTTAAACAGAAATGGAGAAAACTTGTATTGGACATAAGCAAGAATTATTTTTTTTACAGTGAGGGTGGTGAGACATTGGAACAGGTTTCCCAGAGAAGCTGCGGTGCTCCACCCCTGGAAATGTACAAGGCCAGGCTTGGATGGGGCTTTGAGCAACCTGGTCTAGTGAAAGGCATTCCTGCTTATGGCAGGGGGGTGGAACTACATGACATGATCTAGCTGATGGTCCCCTCCCATCCACCTCATTCTAGGATTCTGTAGTATCCACTGGTCTCTTGAAACACGTATTATTATAAGAAAATATATAACTTATAAATAGGACGAATGCTGTGTAAGCACATCACTCTCTTCTTCATAAATATGTGATCTTTGTCTGCTTTGTCAGAAGACAAAACCACAGAATTTAAATGGCAGCAAAACTACAGAATTTAAATGGCAGCAAAACTACAGAATTTAAATGGCAGCATATAACTTTTATCTTCAAATCTTCCTACACACCGCCAAATTTCAACTAATACCACTTTCAAGTAATGCATGGAGAATCATGAATATTTGCCTGAAGTATTTACATTACTACCTCCCTGTGAGCAAAATCTTTTGGACAGCCAAAACACAGCCACCGCCATTGTGAAAACATAGTGGAATGGCTGAACAACCTGTAGTAAAAATGCTCTTGGTCACTGAAGTCAAGTCACTATAGATTAAACTGAGCCCTCATCCAGAGCAGCATCCAGAAATCAATTCAACCCCCCAATAAATTGAATTCAATTACACAAGCTCTAAAAACATCACAGAAAAAAAAAAATCCCAACTTTTTTTGGCCAAAATACAGAGAATTAGGAACAAAACCTAACACATGGCAAAGCTAAAGTGCTGCCAATCAGCCAACAAACAGTTAAGGTATTTATACAAGTACATAATTACTCTTTCCTTCCAATGGCCTCCAATTGCACTAGCCACTTGATCTGACCTTATTTCAAAAAGAACCTATTTTAACAATGCATTACAGCCCCATTAAAAACTAAAAATAATGGATCTACAGTGTATTTGTTCTGAAACTGTAATTTAACAATCTGCGGTAGACCTCTTAAAAATGCATGCAGAAATTCATATTCTTTGAAATATGAATTGAAGTGTCTCAACAAATAGAAAAAGCCTATTTAACTATTTCTTTAACTCTTTCTACCTTTTCATCCTTCAGAAATTTTAAGTAACTAGATGGATATTCATAATATTTGATATATTACCCAGATGGCAGTAACTCATACACACAAATCTTCACTTCCCATCAAACAGAACGTGTAACTTTGCTCATCTCTGACTTTTGAGCAGGTAAGTATAAAATACCAGAAATGGCAAAACTCATCTCTGTACCCTTAAATAAATCACTCTCCTACTGCTGATTAAATTTTCCAAATCTCAAATTATAAAAAGAAAGAAATGCCCATGAACAAAGCTAAATTTCCATCAGCAAAAAGAAATTCTCACATGAGGCACTTAATCTCATTTTCAAACAAGACACCAAGGTGAACACTTCATTGCTAAAGAGAGAAGCTGCTATGACCTGGGCATTTAATAACTTGCTGTCACATTCATGTCAACTGTTAAAATCACAAAGAGGGAAGTGAAGGTCTGAAGCAACACAAATTGACTGTCAAAGATTCAGAGAACATCAAATCACTAAATGGCAAAAGGAACAGGCTAACCATAGAAAAATTCATCTTGCTGAAATACTGAGTTCTGATGTCAGTAGATCTTCTTCCAGGAGAAAACATACTGATTTCATTGCTTGAATTAGTTTATTTCATGCACAGAAATTAAATCAGTCTTAGAAGAAAAATAAAGCAGGAAAATTTTGGGGTTCCTTATGTGGTTAAGTGAGAAAACAGGTTAGTACTATTAATTATGAAAATGTTTTAAATATGGTAATGAAGTAAAATCTCACTTCTTGAGTAAGTGAGCTAAGCATTAAACAATACAATTGCAAAGCATGGTAACATACAGCACAAGACAGAAAATAACCTTCCTATCACTGAACTCAATCCTTGGATATTGCAAGCATATACAGTATCGCTCCTCTTACAAACACCATCAAGCTCCATTTTAAAAAACATCATCTATATTAAAAGGCTATTTGAGATACTAATTTCCTGTGGTAGCATAAGTCCTTCCAGTTTCAACTTAGTATTTATTCCTGGAAGTCTCTGCTCATCTGATCGTGGTTTAACATCAGTCTCTGTCTTCCCATCAAGAGATACAGAACCCTTGCCAAGCATAGCTGTGCTAAACAAAACAAACCAAACTCTCAATGTCCTCATGAAATTAACTGACCTTATCTAATCACTACAGTTAAGTCAGATCTGCACTTCTTCTAATTTGAATTTACTTTTCTTGAATACTGACAAGCAAAATAAGAGACTACACTACAGGAAAAGTTTGTTCAAATTTCAGCTTAAATAAAAAATTAAGTCTGTAATAGGTACTTAGTTCTTTTGAAAATAACCCGCAGATTTCTACAATCACCTTTGACTCATTCATGAGTATCAACTTTATGATTATAACCCCCTACTTCTAATTTGTCCCTTCCCTCTCTTTGTTGCTTCAAATAGGTGATCTTTAAGTCTTTTTTCTAAACTATTACATTCTGTTTCCATTATACCAGCTGTTGAGGCCATCCATTTCTACCTGTACAAATTTTTTTCTCTGTATGAATGGTCCCACACAACTGTGTTTGAACAGTAACTTTCATTACTACACTCAACATTTCAGTAAAAGCCAATGATTAATATTCTTGGTCCTAGTAATTCATTAACTAGCTCCCAGAATTTCAAAATGGTGTTTTCGAAATAAATGCCTCATGGCTTTTTCCATGTGTTTAACCTTCAGCTTTATATGGATTGAACTTGTTCCAAATTTTCACTCTTCTATAACTTGCTCACTTCTTAAAATAAATGCCACAAATATAACCTTTAATGATATAATATAAAATACCATAATGAACAGCACCATTATCACCCTTGATTAAAAATATTAACTACCACTTCTAGCAGAAACAAGAAACTGCAGTTGTATCATTTTTGAAACAAACACTTATCCCAGTTTGTGACTTAAAAATTAATGTCCTCCCCAATGACACATTCCAGATATTAACAGAGGTATTAACACTGTTAGGGAACTGCAATCAGCATTCAAGTGTGTTCTTGGGAACGACAGATAAAATCACAGAACTGATCTAACAGAGGCTCTTTTCCCCACATACTATGCCATATTATTTTCATCCTAATCAACTTTTACCCATGCTACTCCTTGCAACTGCTATCATTCATCTCAAGATTGATGTAAAGCCCTATCTTATCCCACTGACATATCCAAACTTAATCCTTGTTTTCCAGTCACTTTTCCCACTAACTTCTATCCATTTCAGATCCAGTTTTACATCCTGCATTGGTCTTTCAAGGCTTTGCTGAGGTTCCTCATAGATGTACAGTATTTCCTAAGTTAAGGATTGACAGACATATTTGGAGAGTGAAAGGGGAAACTTCACAAAAAGAGTCATAGGGCAATTACCTTCCTCCTTGAACCATGATTTTCCTTAAATGTCATCTACACTTATCTTCACTACCTAGCCTCTTCTGGTGTTCCTTTCTTCTTTGTTGTATTTCCAACTGATCTGGTAACGCTGGCTTTATGTAGAAGGTAGCAGTATTCAAGTTTTCAAATTCTCCATCTTCTCCCTTCATTTTTTTGCATTTCGAGTTCTTTAAGTTGTAGTGACATTTTCAATCATAGAAAACTAGTGCCCAAAGTACCTAAAGTCAACCCACTGAAATTAATCCTACAAACAAATCTGAATACAATGATTCAAGGACAAGAAATTTCAATCACAGAATCAGTACTGGAACAATTTGTCAATCACTTCTAAAAAGTCATGTTTTCTCACTCATTTTCTAAGCACAAGGCCTCCAGTGACAGTGATCTAAGCCAGTGCTTAGTTTTTTGAATTCTTACTCCAGTCTCTGCACTAATCTTTGATCCATGCCCAGACAGAAATGGAAGCTCTGCTTCTACTGGCAGGAAAGACAACTGGAATCTATTTCATGCTCAGGTCCATTGCCCATCTCTGGGTATGCTGATCCAATCATCTATTCTCTCAATTGCTTTTGTATCTTAATTGTTCCTTATTCAGCCCCCTACGTCTTTCAGACCTTCCCCAAATGCAAACAAATGCTTTTCTCTTGTTCCTTTCTTTTTCTGTCTGCTGTTGGTAACTAAAGCTTTACTAGTTTTCATCCTCTCACATGCAAAAACCTGATTTTTATTCTACTTATCTTTCCATGAATGGTCACTTATCCGAGTGACTGGAATAATGCTTCCCAGCATCATCTGCATCATTCATCAGGTCCCCTTCACAAGCGTTTAAAACTGACCGGTCACTTTATTCCATTCAGTACTCAAACTCCTCTCAGACTGTCAGAACTTCATCACAAGTCCTAGTTCTTTCCATCTTGTCACAGTCAGCATTAAATTACTTTTGTGAGGAACCATTTAAGGCATTGATTTTAGTTCAGATTCCCTGGTCTTTGCATTCATGTGTATGTGTGTATGGGTGTATGTGTGTGCATCTCAAAAACCTTTCCTTGCAGCAAGAATAATTATCCTGAATTATTCAGCTGCTGGTACATTATCCTTTTCTAATCAACCTACAGGTTCATCAGGAAAACACAAGTTTTCAACACATAAGCACCTAGTTGCAACAATCAGATCCTTAACATGTTTTAAACATATATCTCATTTTTCAATTCCAAGATTACTTTTACAACCATGCTTTCAACTCTCTAGTACTTCTGCATCATTCCTAAACACAGGTTAGATAAGACGCTGTATTCTTACAGCTATACTACCAATACTGCATAGAAGAACGGTAATTTTCCTTACGTTTACCTAACATTCTTGTCTTCGTAAAAAAAGGCATTATTTCTTTCTGTCAACTTGCCAAGAATCCTCATTACAGAAACTGTTTTTCATGACTTCTTCAATGTCTTACCCAACCTACTGCTTTCCCATTCTGCAGCTATAAACAGTATTTTGTCCCATGACACCTAGTATTTGGCGATATCTAAACACATATAATGAATCGTGACAACTGAACCGGGAAACCCAAATCTCTCTGTAACTGTCATCTAATGTCCTCATACCCACTAAGTTAGTTGCCATTTCAGAAATGATTCTATGCAGTCTAGGTCCCCAGGGACAAGACTCATACTTAGTGATTCACAAGCATTAATCCACTGAAGACTCAGCCAAATCCGCTTCGCTCAACTGGACGCCCATCTTACAACTCTTCCTCTATCTATGGAGGAGATCAGTAAGCCAGTGCCTGGTCTAAGATGCCCATTCAGCTTGTTGTGTTATAGTGGCGAAGTCATCAGAGAGAAAGAGGCTGATTTATATAATGCAGCATCATATTAAGCCCATTTCTGGAGCTCAACTATTAATTACATGAGCTACGTAAGTGTAAAATGAGAAAACTGCATTTTGATTCACCTCCACTCTTAATTATTTCTTTGCTTAAATGAAAAAACAAAATCTTTTCTGGTGCCTTTTTATAGGCTGTAATTACATATGTTGCTGGGTATTTCAATTATTTCTCAGTGATGAGGAACCCTTATCATTAATGTATTTATGCACATTAACTAGACTGTATTTTGTTGTGTAATGAGTATATGCTTATTTCATCAAAAAGAACACAGTCAATAGATATTTCAGTAACAGGTTTCTTTCAAAACAATGTAGAAAGCAAATGTAATTTTTCATGAAGGACTGTCCTTTCTGGGATCTTCATTAAGTGTGGCAAATTTTAGAATTAATGTACTGCATTAACCAGCAAAGAATACTACAGTTAAATGCAGTTCTAGAAATCTGTTAGTACTCTTTTCAGCAATAACCTCAGCTATTATTCCTAATAAAATTTAGGAGGAAAAAAGTATCACTCTTAAAGAAAAACCAAAAAAAATTAAGCAAACTTAAAGCAGGAAGAAGAAACAAGTTACCTCCAAAATTTAACTGAAAAGAGTGTATATTTCATGGGAAAAAAAAGAAATGCTTATCATGTCAATTAGCTTTTCACACCGCATATCACTAAAGGGTTTTTTTTCCATAACTCAGTAACGTAGAAGAGAAAATTTAAAAGCTATTTACAGTATTTGATTTTAAAAATCCTTCCTATTAACATTGGTAACTGACTTGTCCACCCTTTCCTCAGGCTTAATAATTAATATAAACCATTATATTATGTTAGACTAAAAAGAGCTCCTGCATTAGAACCTTGTTATAGTGCAAATCACCATTTTGGGCTTACAAACCCACATGTATGAATTGTTTCACAAAATCATAGTATAGTTTAGGTTGGAAAAGATCCTGAAAAATCAAGTCCAACTGTTAACCCAGCACTGCCAAGTCCACCACTAACCCATGTCATTAAGCACCATGTCTACATGTCTGTTAAATACCTATAGAGCCTCAACCATTTCCCTGGGCAGTCCCTTCCAATGCTTGACAACCCTCTCGGGATAAAATTTTTCCTGAAACCCAATTTAAACCTTCCCTCGTGCAACTTGGGGCTGTTTCCTCTCATCTTGTCTCTTTTAACTTATTTCAGGTATTGTAGAGAGTGGTAAGGTCTCTCCTGACCCTCCTTTTCTCCAGGCTAAACAACCCCAGCTCCCATCGCCACCCCTCATCGGACGTGTGCTCCAGACCCTTCACCAGCTTTGCTGCCCTTCTCTGGACACACTCCAGCACCTCAGTGTCTTTCTTGACTGAGGGGCTCAGAACTGGACACAGGACTTGAGATGCAGCCTCACCAGTGCCGAGTACCAGGGGACGATCGCTGCCTTCGTCCTGCTGGCCACACTGTTGCTGGTACAGGCCAGGATGCCATTGGCCTGCTCAGCCACCTGGGCACACGCTGGCTCACATTCAGCTGCTGTCAGCCAGCATCCCCAGGACCTTTTCCACTGGGCAGCTTTCCAGTCACTCTGTCCCCAGCCTGTAGCAACTGCAGGGGGTTGTTGTGACCCAAGGGCAGGACCTGGCACTTGGTATTGTTGAACCTCGCACCACTGGATACCATCTAGCCTGTCCAGATCTCTCTGCAGAGCCTTTCTACTCTCCAGCAGATCAACACTCCCACTCAACTTGGTGTTGTCTGTGAAATGACTACAGTAGCCCTCAATCCCCTTGTCCAGATCATTGATAAAGATATTAAACAGGACTGATCCCAATACTGAGCCCTGGGGAACCACTATTCATAACTGGCTGCCAGCTGAATGTAAATCCATTCACCACTACTTTGGGCCCACACATCCAGTTTTTCACTCAGGAGACAGTGCACCCATCCAAGACCTAAGCAGTCAGTTTCTCCAGGAGAATGCTGTGGGAAATGCTGTTCAAGGTTATAGTGAAGTCCAGGCAGACAACATGCACAGCCTTTCTCTCACCCACTACATGGGTCACCTGGTCACAGAAGATCAGGTCATTCAAGCAAGACCTGTCTTTCCCAAACCCATCCTGGCTGGGCCTGATGCCCTAGTTGTCCCATGGCACATGATGGCACTCATGGTGATCTGCTCCATGACCTCCCCTGGCAGCAACATCAGGCTGGCAGGCCTGCAGTTCCCCAGATCATTCTTTCAAACCTTCCTGTAGATGAGCGTCAGGTTTGCAGACCTCCAGTCAAGTAGGACCTCCCCAGCTGACCAGGACTGATGGTAAAGGATTGAAAGTGGCTCAGTGAGCATTTCCAGCAGCTCCCTCAGTGCAAGAAACATGGCTGGAAAGCAGCCTGGCAGAAAAGGACCTGGAGGTGCTAGTTGACAGCCAGCTGACTGCAGTGTGCCCAGGTGACCAAGAAGGCCGGTGACACCCTGGCCTGTATCAGCAATAGTGTGATATTAGATAGGTCCAGCAGGACCACGGCAGTGATTGTCCCCCTGTACTCGGCACTGGTAAGGCCACACCTTAAATCTTACATTCAGTTCTGGCCCCATCATTACAAGATACTGAGGGGCTGGAGGGTGTCCAGAGAAGGGCAACAAGGCTGGTGAAGGGTCTGGAACAGAAGTCCTGGGAGAAGCAGCTGAGGAAGGTGGTGTTGTTTAACCTGAAGTAAAGGAGGCTCAGGGAGACCTTATTGGTCCCTACAACTGCCTGAAAGGACACTGTATACAAGTGGGAGTTGGTCCCTTCCCAGGCCATTCACAATAGGAGAAGAAGAAATGGACTCAAGCTGCACCAGGGGAGGTTCAGGTTGGACTGAATCAGGAGGATTTTTTTCACTGAAAGGGTGGTTAAGAATTGAAAGGAGCTGCCCAGCAGGGTGAGGGAGTCCTTGTCCCTGAAGTGCTCAAGAACTAAATGGATGTGGCACTTAGTGCTATGGTTTAGTTGACACATTGGTGCTTAGTCAAAGGTTGGACTTGATGATCTTGGAAGTCTTTTCCAACCTTCACCAATCTGTGACTCTATTCTATGAATCTACTATCCATCCCTGTTTTCCAGCTGAGGGGGGCTGGTACACAGAGACCAACTGGTCTTAGTGTCAAGACTGAGGCAAAGAAGGCATCAAATACCTCAGCCTTTTCCTCATCCTTTGTCACTGTTTCCTCCTGCATCCAAAAAAGGATGGAGATTCTACTCAGCTCTCCTTCTCTTGCTGATGTATTTACAGAAATATTTTCTTTTGTCTTTTAGGCAGTATCCACTTCAAGTTCTAGCTGGGTTTTGGACCCTCTAATTTTTTCTCCCTGCATAACCTCATGACATCCTTTAGTCCTCCTGAGTTGCCTGCCCCTTCTTCCAAAGGTCATAATCTCTCCTTTCTTCCTTCAGTTCCAGCCAGAGCTCCCTGTTCAGCCCGGCCAGTCTTCTTTCATGCTGGGTCACCCTTCAGCACACAGGGACAGTGATTACCACTGTCTTCAGAACACCATGTTTGAGAAGGAGGATTCATATTAATTAAGATGTTTTTATACAAAAACACTTGTACAGACCACTAGCTTCCAAACACACAGCAACTGATAATCCCTTACTACAGGATGTTTTCCCTGGATTATTATTAGGGGTTGATTTTACTCTAAGGTAAACATCAGAACACATTTCACAAAACTAAACTGTCAGTTTGCTATTCAATTAATCTGCATGTCTCCTACTACAAACAAACAAACAACCCACCCAGATAGCGAAAAGCCCAAACATTAACTAACAGTTTTGCACCAAACCTGGCAAAATGCCAAGGATTCATAGCACATAGGTAAGAGTATACGGGCTAGGAAGCAGATAATGTTAATAGCCCTCCTACATCAGAGCAGAGAGCCATCCAGCTTGTTATCCACTGAAGAAACCAGAAGTTTAGAGAAATCATGTACAAAATAGGGCACAGCTCTGTAATCTATGTAGTCAAGTTAGATATTTCCTGGTTGTGATTATCTTGTTTGCCAGTAATCAACTGTCCCAAGCTTCAGAAAAGCATTTAAGTGATTTCTGATCCCATCTACACTTCTGTTTTCTGTGACTCTGCATGACAAGATTTACAACTTAAACATATAGAATATCAGTAAAAGAAAGTTTCCTATTTCTTCATTTTGGTAGCCTTTCAGAAAAGTCTTATTCTTTTCACTCATTTTCATAACAGACCAAGAATTTCATTATTAGATCATAATAGATCAGCCCCCCCCCGCCCCAAGATCTTTTTCTTACTTAAAGTCCTAACTTTTTTTCCTTCTTTTTACAGCAGCTGTTACATTAACTTCAGTGGTTCTTGTGATTTTCTCTCCCTTTCCCATGTCAGGTGTTCCCAACAGCAAACCTGCGGGCAGGCTCCCCGTTCCCATCCCGCTGTTCCAGAAGCCAAGTGCTGCACAACCACCTCAAAAAGCTGTTCAAAGCCACCTCACCGCGCTGCCCCCAAGCAGCAGCCTTAGGTCAGAGCTGGTTTACGCCTATTTAGGTGTTGCTCTTCCCCACACACAAGCTTCGCGTTTGTCAACACTGGATTTTACTTCCTTCACTATTTCCTACTGATTTCACAGAATCACAGAACTATTAGGGTTGGAAGGGACCTCTGGACATTATCTCGTCCAATCCCCCTGGGCTCTAAGGTCACCTAGAGCAGGTTACACAGGAACGCGTCCAGGTGGGTTTGGAATGTCTCTAGAGAGAGAGACTCCACAACCACCCCGGGCAACGTCTTCCAGTGCTCTGCCACCCTCAAGGCTAAGCTCTTCCTCATTATTCCTATCACAGAAAGGGCGCAGGTGGATTCCGCTTTCTGCCTCCCTTCCTGGCTACCACTCCGGCCAATCGTCCGGGGGTGGGGCGGGGAATGCCTGCGGCACCGCGGGGGGCTTGCCACACTTCCCCAGGTCCCGGCCCTCGCCTCACCGCGCTCCCACCCAACCCTGCCAGTGCCCCGGGCCGAGGAGCGGTGGGCGCAGAGCGGGAGCGGCCGCCGCTGGCCCCGCTCACCCAGGCACACGAACAGCACCGACTTCGCCTCCCCCGCCGCCATCTTCGCTGGAGAGGACCTCGCGGCTGTCGCACCGCCCCCGCCTCGCTTTACGGCACCGGCTGTTATAGGCGGCTGCGGGATTTGCCTGTTTTGAGGGGGAAAAAAGAGCGCAGTGTGGAACGTGCCCGGGACAGCGGGAAGGGAGGGGCGGGACGGCACCGCACCGGGCGGTACCGCTGCCGCCGGAGAGCCGCTGGCGGGAAGGGGAGCGGGCGCTTCGCAGCCGCCCCGGCCCCGCCCGCCTCACCTGCAGCAGGTGCGCGGCTCGGCGGGGCCGCCCCGGCGCCGCCCAGTGAGGCTGCGGCGGCGGCAGGAGGAGAGGCAGCGAGGGGGAGCGGGGGCGCCCCGGCCCGGGCAGGAGTGAGGATCCCGCGGGGGCAGGAGTGAGTACCCAGCGGGGACAGGTGGGCTCCTCAGCGGGGCAGCCGCGCCGGGCACTGAGCGGCCCTCGCACCCCCCGCGGGCGGAGCGAAGGCGCTCGTACACGGCGGGCAGGGCTGCGCCGGCACATCGCATCCCCTTCTCGCCCGGGGTCGCAGCATGTGCTGCGTCCTCCACGTAGAAATCTAAGAAGCGTCGATTGCGGCTTTGGCCTCGCCAGGCTGGTGGTGAAATTTGGCACACGGGCGCTTCGCTTTCCAGGGCATCTCGAGTGTCTTGTTTTTTGATTTGTTTTATTTAGTTGTGTTTTATATCTATCTATAATATAGATAGATTATATATACCTACTACATATTGTAAAATATATATGTATATTTATATGTGCATATATATGCATATACTTTATTTCTATTTAATTATATACCTTTTAAAACTTTTATATGTATTTATTTCTTTTTTTTCTGCTGGGCTATCTTGTACACTGTATCTGTGTACCTGGCTGGGTTTTGTAACACCAGCAGACACAGCCCCACCACGGCAGGGTGTGGCCAGGACTGGATTCCTCTGCTGCTTTTTAAAGACTTGTTTGGCTGGTCTTTTGGTCAAAACGCAGCACTTTGGAGATTAAATAAAAAAATGCCAGATTCTTAATTTTGTGCCAGATCTGTGACTTTCAAATGAAAGCTGAAGAGCTTATTTAACATTTGCTGTGGAATGGAACAAACTGCACATTTCCTTTTATGCAGCTTGAAATGCTGTCTTGCATACACTGCTTCTTTTGCAAATACAGTTGTACAACCACATTTTTTAAAATTATCTTGTTATTTTACTTTGCAGTGGAAGCGATTGGTAATCAGAAACGTGGTTTCTGTCCCCGGTGCCTGCAGCATCCTGCTGTTGTCAGGCCAGCTCACAGGTGTCGGGAGTGCGAGGTGGTGGAGCCAGGTGGGGGCCAGGGCTCTGCCTGCTTGTCAGACATGGCCTTGGCAAAGGAGGGTGAGATGAGTCAGTTGTGGCATTCTCAAGTGTGGCTCTGCCATATTATGTAAGTGAGCAGTGCAGAGTGCCTTTAGTCCTGCTTTCTGTCAGGTGAAGTCCCTTGAAGTGTCGACATTGGAAGCAGATTCCCCCCCACACACCCCCCTTCCTATGATTGTGGGTAGGGGAGGGTGAGGCTCTATATAGAAGTGAGTGCTTTGAAAGGCCATCCTGGAGTTCCTATAAAACCCAGTGTTTGTAGCTGTGTGTGTCACATGTAGGTACACACCTAGCTCTAATTTTGGGACTAAGTCTTTCATGTTTCCCTGTCTTGGGGAGGGGACTGGGGAGGATCCTTATCTAAAGTGTTGTCCTGCATTCTTCATTGAAGGCGTTATCAAGCATTGGAACAGTCTGCCCAGGACGTGGTGAAGTCACCATCCTTGAAGGATGGTGGAAGGAACAACTGGACGTGGCACTTAGAGCCGTGGTCTAGTTGACAAAGTGGTGTTTGGTCAAAGGTTGGACTTGATGATCTCAGAGGTGTTTTCCAACCTAAGTTATTCTGTCATTTTCAGCCTTTAGCAGTGGAAGAGAGATACAGTTTGTGCCTTCTTCAGCTAATGGCAACTTCATACCTGTGACAGAACTCACTGTTGTTCTTTGCATTGTGTCATGGTTTCTCACCATTAAGAATTACTACAAGCTCTCCATATTTTGAGGGCTTTTGAAACAGCTATTGCATTGTTGTAGAAGAGCCTGTAATGCAGGGCTGCTATGAAGGATAACCTGTATGACGTAGTATAGAAGAAACACTCTTGTGAATGAGATAATCTAAGAATTTAGGCAGAACTAGGGCTCTTCAAATTCTTGATTAATAAATATCAAGCACCTTCACTTTTAAGGTGTTTATTCCTTTTATCTTGAAGAAATGTTTCTTGTGTGATTAATTGTAGGAATTAATTAGTTGTGGGAATTGGTGACTTCTTAGATTGGATTCATGCACATAGTGAATTGGGACATCTATGAAGTGTGGTAATGAGAGAATCAGAATGATGGTGACAGTTTTCTTGACAGAAATGTTAAATATTTTCATTGGGAAATAAGCAGAGTCTATATTTTGTTAAGCTAGTTAATATTTTTTCATGGTAGCATAGAGGGCTATTGTGTAATGCACATCTGGGTTTCACGTGTTACATTTTTGTTCTCTCTGTACTTCTGGCCCTGGTGTGAAGATAAACAAGATGTTTGTTTAGGATTTTTGTATAAAAACAGCCTTATTTTAGTTAAAGCTTTCATGTGCAAAGGGTAATAATGTACTTGTTTATCTGCTTGGGTTGCCTTGAAGTTTATTCTTCATGATTGGAATAGAGTTAACAAGTCAAAATTGAGATTCCCTCTGGGATTTTCCCCTTACCCCCATCTAAATTTCACATATCATACCAACTCTTGTATTAAGATGAGATGAGACAGGTAGAACTGACTTTGTAACTCTGACTTTGCTTCAGTCGTGCTACTTATCTTGCTTGGTGGGTAGCACCCCTTTGGTGCCAGTTGTTTACACATCCAACATAATATAATAAGTGTATATGAAAGACTTACTAAAAGGGTTTCAAGTACACAGTTTCCTGGGGCATGGGTGTAGGGTGGATAGGTGTGGTGGCATGTTCTGAGCCAAAGCCTTCAATTCTTGTAGTACACATTCTTGCTAGAGTTCACGTGTGAGTCTCAGACAGCCCCCAGGATAACTCTGCTTTTCATGCTTATTTTAGAGCGCATCACTGTCTCTGTATTCTTGAAAATGCTGTTTTCTGATTCTTTTCGGACAAATGGAGCGATTTCTTCCTGGTGCTGCGTGTGTTTATCCTTTCTTCTAGTGCAAAGGCTATGATTTGGTTGTAGAACTAGAGACTTGGGATTTTAATATTCTTGTAATTGCTAAAGGTTACAAGAATTTTTGAAGACTTTTAACTACAGGTGTTCCACTACTCTGCCTCCTGTGCAGCTGAACAGATGTCTAATGTGCTTTCTGCAACAAATCCTCTGTGCCTCAGGCAGGTATCAACTGTCTTCACACGCCACAGTTCCTTAGAAATGAGGAACATCACCTAGTTGAAACATCTCACATATACAGGGAGAACATATTTTTCTTTGAAGTACATTGTTCAGCTTTGTCACTATCATTTTACCCTCATGTATTCCAGCTCTCATCAGAAAAGGAGATGAGAGGAAATTCAGCATCTCTAATTAGAATTTTCTCCAAGGTGACTTCAGTACAAAAACTGCTGGGAACCCAGCTCGTCAAATGCTTTTCATAATGCAGGAGACTCTGTGTTACAGGGCTTTTTTTCCTTGACTTTTCTCAAAGAAATATTTAATTCAAAGTGAGACTGAGGACTGATACCACATAAAGTTACAAAGTGATCACCTTTGTGTTTGAATTAGTTAAATTCTTTCCTCTTTGTGGAGACAAGTAATAAAAATTGTGCCACGATGAAACGGAACATGGGGTTTTTACATGTTGTAGGTTTATTTTAGCATTAACAAAATAGATATTTCATGTGAAAAATACTGAGTTCCCGTGATCTAGAAGTGCATACATAATTGGTAGCAAGATTTGAAAAGGCAGCTTGTAAACACTAGAGCTGACCAAAAGTCTTTTATGCTTTTGGACACTCTACACGGCAATAGTCACACTGATACAGCTAACAAGCATTATTACTTTTATCACATTTCATACAATTTAATTTATCTCAGATGGCCTGTGCAGAGCCTAAGCTTATTTTGGATGTGTTATTTTATATAATTATGGCATTTCAAATAAATTTTGCTTTGCTTTCAAAAAGGTCGTCAGCTAACATCTGAATTTCTATCTCTGTAAGCCTGAGTTTACAAAATACCTCTGCTTAGAAGACAACAGCATAAAAACTTGACCATGAAGAAGTTTACTTACTCCTTTAAAAAAGTCATAGCAGAAAGCCTTAAACCTACATTCAGTGCTTATCCTGAGCAAGTTTGCTGATGACACGAAGCTGAGAAGTGCCATTGATACAACAGAAAGATGGGATGCCATGGAGAGGGACCTGGACAAGCTTGAGAAGTGGTACCACGAGAACCTTATGAAGTTCAACAAGTCCAAGTGCATGGTGCTGCACCTGGGTCAAGGCAATCCCAGATACAGGTACAGACTGGGAGAGGAACTGAGAGCAGCACTGCTGAGAAGGACTTGGAGGTTCTGGTGGACAAATGCTGGACAGAAGTTGGCAATGTGCACTTGCAGCCCAGAAAACCAACTGCACCCTGGGCTGCATCCAAAGCAGTGTGGACAGCAGTGCAAGGGATGGGATTCTGCCCCTCTACTCTGCTCTCATGAGACCCCACCTGGAGTGCTGCATCCAACTCAGGAGTTCTTAGCACAAGACAAATGTGGACCTGTTGGAGCAAATCCAGAGGAGGGCAACAGAGGTTATCAAAGGGATGAAGCACCTCTCCTATGGAGACAGGCTGAGAAAGCTGGGTTTGTTCAGTGTGGAGAAGAGACAACTCCAGGGAGACCTCATTGTGGCCTTCTGGTACTTGAAAGGGGGCCTATAAAAAGAGGAAGAGGTGATGCCTAAAAGGTGACTTTTTACACAGGCAGGTAGTGATAGAACAAGGGGTAGCATTTTAAACTAAAAGAGGGGAGATTTAAATTAGATGTTAGGAATACATTCTTTACTGTGACATGGTAAGGCACTGGGAACAGGCTGCCTAGAGGAGTTGTGGATACCTCGTCTGAAAGTGTTCATGGCCACATTGGGTGGGACTTTGAGCAACCTGGTCTATGGGAAGGTGTCCCTGCCCATTACAGGGGGCTGGAACTGGATGATCTTTCAGGTCCCTTCCAACACAAACCATTCAATGATTCTCTAATAAAGGCTGTGAAGAGTTACTCACCTTAGAGTACCAGCTAATGATAGACATAGTGCACGTGCAGGTTGGGGTGAGGCAGTTTGCCTCTCCAGATTTAGAGTTGCCACATTTAAATGTCTCTGATACTTCTGGCTTCCTTTGAGTTATCTTCAGAATTATTTTGATTTCCATAACTCTTAGTAATATATTTTAAAAGAAACTAAACACACACACACACACACACACACACACAAAACCCCCAAAACTCAAAACTAGACTTCTAGAGATGAGAACAAAGGAAGAAATCTGCTCATCTATCTCCATTACTTCATTTCTATCAATGAAAGGCTGCCTGTGTTTGAAATGGTTCTTTTTTCAATAAAGACTTGTGATTCTTTATATTTTGGGTTGATTCCATACTGTGTATTTGCATGCCAAAATCCAAATGTAGATGCCTGTGTTTCTTTTCATTGTCTGACTTCTTAGCTATCTTGCAATAACCATACAGATGTGATGCAAGTTTGAGTAAAGATTTTTGGGAGTATTAATCTTAATGGCATTTGTTATTCCTCCCTCCACACAAATTGCTGTGATTTAAATGTATAAATATATGTGATTGTGGAAATATAAGCTTCACAAATTCTATAATAATTTCTTATTATAATGCTCTCCATTCAAAAATTGTTCAAAATACTGTAAATATCTCAGCTTTCTATATTGATAGAAATGTCTGTGAGATTCTCCTCTTTGAAATATAGAATTGTTGGGCTGTTTTCCTTTTAGAGAAGGTACTATCTTCTGTTACATGTCATTCGTTTTGCATATTTGAATTCTTGAAGGCTGAATTTAGTTGTAGCTTCGGTATGCTCATGAGGTTTTTCCTGGGCACAGGCTGTTGTCAACAGCTAACTTTAGCAGGTTATCGCAGGTAAACCGAGGAAAAACAGGCTGGTTTTAACATGGATAAGAGTGGGGTTTTTTTCATTTTCAGTTTTATTTTTAAGCACTTTTTTACTTCCTTGCACTGGAGTGTTTGGACAGAATATATTTCCATCTGTCTTAGGTAAACCTTAAAGTACTTCCAACTCCTTGATTTCTGTATGCTCTTAGCTGCATGTTCTGCAGACTTTTCTCATCTGTTCTGCCTCTCTCACCACTACCAGCGCCAGCTTAATGCAATACCATTCAGTAAACAACTTGTTATCCAGGGTGGGGTAGGAGGAAAGTGTAGTTACATTAATTCACAGTATAAAAACCATTAGGGTTGTGAAAGCACACATTAGAGTCTTCCAGTGCAGCTTAGCTGACACTCTGCAAGGCCATGTAGTGCTTGCTGTAGTACTTGTGCCCTGCCATAACTAGTACAGTCACTGACACATCACTAACTTCTCACACCGGTGGTGTTGATGAACAGTGAAGCATGGAAGTTGGTAAAACTTCAGGAATTCAAGTTATAAAGGCTATGGTAGAAATGCGTGAGCTTAGTTCAAAACTTCACTCTACAGACGCCTTGTTTTCTACTTCTCATCTCTGCTTCCACTGCTTTATGCTGATGTATTATCTGTTGTCTCCTGTCACCCTTGCTGTTCTCGAGGTACCTATGTCAGAATTACACAACCTTGCCAATTGTCATATCCAGTGTGTCAGTAATGCTTTCTCATTCCCTGCTACTGCTTCGTAGACTCCTTGCCTATACCATTAGTCTTTTGTAGCAGGATGATCAAAGCATATGTTCTGAGCCTTTCCTTGTTCATGGTCCTTGGAATCTGGAGAAAACAGTATCTGCTTGTTGCTGTTGGTTCCAAAACAAGGAGTAAGGAGCTCAGGCTCTGACAACAGTAGACTACTGGATTTTAACTAAAGAGGGTCGTTATTGCCTTTATTTTTTAACATCCCTTTCCTGTAGGTTCCTTTTCAACTTTGCTACTTCCTTGAACTCCACAGATCTCTTGACTTTTCATTAACCTGGCTTCTTTGCTTTCAGTCATTGGCTTCAAGTGTTGGAAATCATAAATAGAGAGACACTCATAGAGACATGTTTAGCATAGGCTGCTGCTTGTCATCCACAGCTCTGTATTGCATCACTTTTTCTTGGGCTAGGCAAAATGCTTACGATGCACTTCTGGCATGCTGTTCGAGGAATTCTAAGTACCAGATGAATCCCAAAGCTGGAGCTGGCTACCACAGTAACATATTGTTACGCTTTTGCGAAACCAAAATTGCATTAATCTCTTTAATTGTAATACCAAATTGCAGTCTCTTGTTTAGGCCCTTTTCCAGTGCTGCACAGTCTTGTTTTTCAGGTTTCTTCTTCCCACTAGAATGTTGTTCTTTAACTTTTCTTGACTGTGCTAGTTTTCAAGTTTATGAATGTTCATAATTTTGAATGTTCTCTGTTTATACAAGCCTTTTAGCATTGATGTTCGTGATGTAACCATGGGTATTTGCAAATCAGCTGTGCCTCAATGTATTCCTGTGCTGCTTCTGAACTTTTTAGTGAAGTGAAAGTAAAGACTAAATAACTGTATGAGGCTTGTAAAGGTATTTGTCATTGTTTTTTCTTCTTTTTGTAGCCAAAAAAACCCACAAAACCACTTTTCACCAAATGCTTCAAAGCTCAAACATACATGGGAAACATATATGTGAAATCTGCATGCACGTCTTTGTCTTCCCTTTTTCATCTATTCTTTGAAACTCTGCTTTTGATGTTTGGGTTCTCATAATGGCACTATGCTTTATTTCATTTGTTCATATTCAGCATAATTTTGTTTGTATCAGAATTAGTTATAGCTTTTAAGTAAAAAGGCTTTATTTATTCTTTAATGCACCTTGCTCAGATAATTTCACCAAATGTTCAGCCAGCAAATTATTACTGTTAGTCAGAATGTAAATTACAGGCTGACGCACTTGCTTCATCAGCTTACAAATTAAGCAGTTAATCAATTTTGGTGTGATATTCCCCCCTGGGGTTTGTGTTGCTGACTCACATATGCTCAATATCTGCTCCTTTCAACAACAAGCAGGAGTGCAAATGAAGCATGCTTCCAGCTGAGCATTCGCTGGTCACGGCATTCCAAATCCATCAGTCAGTGTATCCTCCTGATAGATATTATTGTCTTATTGCTCCTGGTTACCTCTTTCCTGAGCAGTACTTGAATACAAAACAGACAATTAGATATGCATACTTAAAAGCTAATAGCGAAGACAGTGCTACAGGGTTATTATGTATTTTATTGATGGGGTAAACTGAACACGGAAATTCTGCTTATGTCTAAGTATTTCATACAGTATTTTTGTTAAAAAGCAGATACATCTAAATGATTTTTTCAATAGACTTCCGATATTAAATGAGTTTCTAAGGAACTAATTTTACAGTTCAAATTCTAAGGTAAGCTTGAGGGAGAGGAAGACAATTTGATAGATGAACAGAAGTTGAAATAATTTTTGAGGTCACAGAAATCCTGCTTACAGTTTGGTCTGTTTATAGAGTGATTAAAATAAATAGAAGCATGAATTTAGTCCTCTACCTTCACTATAATATTTATTTATTTTACTTCTATTGTATTTTGGGATAGATGCCACCATTTTGTAATGCAAACCTCCATGTCCTTTTTTTTTACAGTGAATAACTAGTTTTGGATTGTCTGACATATTTGTGCTATTTTTGATTTACTAGGGTTTTTTTTACTGAAAAACCAATAATTTTCTTTGCCTTAGGACAAAGTTTTATGAAATTGATTGATCTAAAATTTAATTGTAAGAGTCATGCATCAGCCATACTATATATACACTATATATCGAACCATTAAACTTCGCCTTTTTAGTGTTGATTGTTGACTCTGTCCTTATATAATCCTGAACTCTGTCAACAAAATCTTGAGTGTGGTACAGCCCAAGAGGGAGAGCCAAACTTCCCCCTTTCCTCAGTGATAAAAATACTTTATTTCTTCTGCTGTGGTTCTAACAATCGCCAAAATGGGAGTCCAGCCAGGCCTTATCAGGCATCATATTATACATAATTAAGGTCAGGGTGTGGATTTGCTTGGGTTTGTTTTTTTTTTTTTAACAAGTCATCGGTTCCTCAAGGCTCATGTAGGCATCCTGCCAGTTCCTTAGTATCTACGCAACGTTAGGGAAGTAAATAGAGGAACTCAAAGTGAGCCACTGGGGAAAGAATCATATGGGTACCACTTTGAGTAACTGTGTTGGTTTTCAGCATGAAAGTGTTTAATCAGGTGGCTTATTCATCCTGCCTGTTGTTAAAATCTCTCTGTGCCATGTTTGCTTGCCAGTTAATGTTACTTTAATTTTCATGCCTGCTACTGTCTAAATTAAAATCTTACTTGCAGCCCTTCTCTACAAGGTGTAGTTTTCAGTTGGTAGTGTGTTCAACCTCTTTCTTTTTTTCTTTCCTTTTCCCCTTTCTGTACCTCTGTTGTGCTTTAGAAATACCACCCATTTCTTAGCTTGTGAAAGTGCACAAGTCTAGCTACATGTGAATTAACTGGCAGAATGTTGTTGTCAAATCCACCTGCTGTGTCTTAGTCCAGAAAAATAATCCTGCATTACTTCAGTCTGTGGCAAGAAGGGAAAAAGCAAGGGATAATGGAGGAGTGAATTCCTGTAGCTACCCAAGGAATGCAGAAGAAATAATGATGCAGGAAACAAGTGATACAGGGAGAAAGTGAAGTTTGTGCTGTTAGTTTGAGGATGGAAAGTTAAGCTTTCCTGTGCTTGCTGTTGTAGTGTACAGCTAGACGAATGTCTCTCCAGTTTCTCCATTCCCTGGTAATAAAGGTACCCCACTCTATGTGGCTCCAAAAAAAAATACACCCTTTTAGAAGGGTTGGAGTGGAAATACCTAATTTTCAATTTGCTTAAGTAATGCTGTTTTTCTGTGCAAAGCTTGTATTTTAGAATACAGTTTTTGGAATCATACTGCAGGTAAGACATAGAGTGGTTTGGGTTGGAAGGGAAAAGGACATCTAATCCAACTGCTCCTGCAATAGGCAGGGACACCTTTGACTAGAGCAGGTTGCTCAGAGCAACCAGTTATGTATTGAGAGGTGAAGGGACAGTGAGGTAGTAACAGCATTACCTTTGCTGACTCCTGAAGTTCAGCTTTGAATTTGTCTTCAATTAAATAGTAGCTCCTACATGCACAGTGCCATGCACACAGTGTTTTCTGGTAACCATCAAATCTTTCTGAATCAATTCTGAATCTGAAAATGCTTACAAAAACTGTAAAGTGATCTTCCCCC
>VZTH01012249.1:92753-158019 GCA_013397815.1 Aleadryas rufinucha
CTAAGGGATTTTTTTTTTTTTTGGTAGTAGGAAGAATAATTGGAGATGTTTCTCCACATTCTGAGATTAGCCTAAGAGAAGTGAAGGGGAGGAAGAAATGCATGTGAAGACAAGGAAGAAGAGTTTGAGAAGAGCCCAGAAGTTTATTTTATTCCTCTGATCTAGAAGCTGGATAATCCTTGCTTTTGCTCCGTATTGTTTTTTAACTCCTCGATGTTTTCATCTCCCCAATGTTTTTTTATCTCCAGTGTACACATCTTATTTTCATTGTCTTGATCACTTTGCTAGAAGTCCTACATGGTCAGGCACATAACTGTCCATTTTACCACAGTTTAATATTACTGAACCATAAGAATAATTAAGTACCATGAAATGTGTATTTTGGGTAGCCTGGGTAAGTGACCCTTCCCAAACTCGAGATCTCAAGGCTTGCAAAGTATCTTAAGTGAAAACCTACATATAGAAGTGTTCACCTGATTTTGCAAATGGACATGCACTGTATATTACAATGTTAATTATTAGTTACAAATTATAATATGCTAGATTGATTCTTCATGCCTGCTTGAGAAGAATGGTGTTGCATTATGCTTTTTGGGACTGCCTCAATGTATCTCCATAAAAAAGCAGAAATCTTATTTTTCTCTTACAACATGCTGGTCGTATTTGCCCTCTGACCTTGAAAATGCAGAGTGAAGTACAAACAACAGAAGTAATGCAGACATTTGCTCCCCCCCAGTTTGTTAATCTACCAAAAGCAATTGTGAGTTCATGTTTTATTTGGGCTACAGTGGCCTCTCTTTTTGCCATGTAGCCAGGTTCCAGCCTGGGGAAACCTTCCACTCACAGAAGAAATGCACATTCAAACCTCCTGCAAGCTGTTTGACAATTTTAGTACTGTAACCGTCAGAGAAAATTCGTCTGCCAAGAACTTTTCAGAATATCCTGAGCTCTTAGAGCTTCACCTTCTCCTATCCTTTCACACTCAGGGTCTTGATTTTCTGAAAAGAGAAGGGAAGATTAGGAGATAAAATTAATATTTCTACTCTGATACTGCAGTGTGGTTTAGAGTCTGTTGGATCCTATAAATTTCCTTTTGTTCCCAGAGAGACTGATATTTCTGCACAGCCTTCTGATGACTGATGTCACTTCCTGCTCTCCAAGGTTATACCTGCTGCATCTTCACCAAAGCCAAATGTTGCTGCAAGCTGTCTCAGAGGACACTAATCCAGGCATTCAGGTGTCAAAATCTCTCTTATTCGTGGAATCTTCCTTCTTGCCTGGAGAACATACTAGAGGAATATTCTTCTTGTTGAAAAGTGGAGGTGTATTGTATTCTAGTCATTGGAGCCTGGACAGAAACTTGGCTGACTTGCTGCTATGTGCTTCACTTGGCCTGAGCTGAATTGCTCTCTAAGCTTCATTGATGTAATTTCAAAATTTATTTAATCCTCACCTTCTTGGTTTTGGGTGGGAATGTTGCCCAGAATGAAGAGATGAATGAATGTTCAGGGAATGCCAATTTATAAAATAGTCATTTTTGACTGAATGTTGTTCTCTATGCACAGTCTTTTTTATGTGTTTGTGAATTTAGGAACAGTAGAATTTTACAGAAATGCCGTCGCTAGTTTTTTTCAGCAATGTGACATGAGACTAGATGCATCTTTGGTCTGGCAATATATTCATGTGTTAGCTGGACAGTTTGTTGCTGATAAACTTGGAAATAGTGGGTGTTGGTACGTCCAGACAGGAAAACAAGAATAATTTAAGTGATGGCTCTGGGGGTTTTTAGTAGATGTAACAATCAAGACTAACTCCTATCTCTTTAACTGCATTAGGGCTTCTTTTTGCAAATCTGCAGGTGAAACATTAATACATAAAATGTATTTATAATGTTGCAGAATACTAATATTTTATAATACTTGATTCTATTTGGTCATTGACTAGTGACAGCAGGTCTGGTGGATCAAAATGGAATAAACACACTTCTGTAGACTTTATGACCTCATTGGTTTGGAGGATAGATTTTAAGATTTTGTGTGTTTGCTACTGTACTCTGCAGCTTCATAAACATAACTTGTCTCTAATCTGTGCTTTTTCCTCAGTTGAAATACATGAGGGGCTTATGTTAGATCACATTGGAAAGAAAATACTGATAAGACCTTCAACAGGAAGTAGATTTCTAAAGGAAATTTCTTGGTCTGAAACAGATTTTTTTTTTCAGTTTCAGAACATGCCACATGTTTAGCTCTGTAAGAGAAGTGTCCTGAAGAGGTGTGAAACTTTTAGTGTTCATGAGTCACCAGTTGTCAGTTGCTCTGCTGTTTGAAGGACAGCAGAGTTGATGGTGGTATGGAGAAGAGCAATTAGAGTGGTCAGTGATGGAGCAACTACCTTGAGGAGAGACTAAGAAGGCTGAGACTCCTGAAAGAGTGGAGAAGGCTGGGGGCTTTGACTATTTTTAAAAGCATGAAGGTAGTAGATAGGTTGAATGCATTAGGCATTCACCAGAACTTGTGAGACTTGAGCTAGCAGGCATTCACTGTAATTAGCAGATTTATTTAAAACAGAGCACGTATTTAAGTAGGAGGTGAACTGCTGCTGCAGGAATTCCGAGGGCAGAGTATCAGCAGGTTTGAAAAGGCATTAGACAAATTCATATGCAATAAACCCATAAATAAAAAGTGACAAGAACAACTGAGGATGTGTGTCCAACACCCTTGCTGTTACCAGTGTGGATTCTGAACAAGTACAAGAGAAAGAGATTGCATAAAAGAATCAAGCTTGTGTGCTTTCCTAAGTGGTGTCTTCAGTTAAAACTCTCAGAAACAAAATGTGAATTTGATGCAGAAGATAATTTCTTATATTTGCTTGCCATGTTTGTTTGATTTACTCTTTATTTGTAAAAAAACACTTTTCCCATACAAATGATACTGGTTTTTACATATGAGATATCCTAAACTGACCATAATTTATTTCTTTCATGTTTTACAGTGAACAACCCTATACCCTCCAACCTGAAGTCGGAAGCTAAAAAGGCAGCTAAAATACTACGAGAATTTACAGAAATAACTTCCAGAAATGGACCAGATAAAATTATACCACGTGAGTAAAGAAAATGTTTTGGTTCAGTTAAAAACCTCCAGCACTCGCCTGTGTTGCAGTCATGCTGTCTTTACCAATTCCCTCTGTTTTCACTGACCACACCTTAGAGATGAATGAAGATTTGGGGTGCCATAACTTCTTTGAAAATATTTTGGAAGTAAAGGGTTTCAGTTTGCTGTATCTTGGCAGATGTTACTGGGAGAGATCTTTTGTATGTTTACCACTACAAGGTACCTGCACTGGAAGGCTTCCCTCTGGGGTGGATGGACTGTCTTGTTCTCAACCCTGTAAATATATCTTCTTAAGAGAGAACCTGGAATAGTAGCTCTAGCTCTTGAATATCTGTGTTAATTAGAATTAGCTAGATGAAAGTTGGAGCAAAGAGATCAGGGTGCATTTTCCCTTTGATACTGGTTCAGCACTCTTATTTGCTGCTGTCCTCTTTATTTTTGCAGTTGTCACTCTGTGTTTCTCCTAGTGTCTTTCTCCACCTGGTGTTGCTGGTTGTGGTTTTGAATCCATAACTGTTATGTTCTGGAAGGTCTGCAATAACATTTGCAGGATGATGACACTGTATTTGCCACAAACACTGTCTAATAATACAAACTTCTTAGGCTGCTCTGTGTTGCTGTGATTTAAATTTGGAGTCCTCCAAAAATTTGTGGAGACATGGTTGTCGGCTATTTACTGCCTGTTTTCTGTTTTTCTTGCCAAGGGTACTCACACACAATGTGTGTGGCAGTATACAAACTAATTCTATGTATGCTAATCAGGACAGATGTAGCAGTTGTGGCAGTGTATAGATTGTCACAGGCTAATGTGACCTGCAGCTAGGTTTGTGGTTCTCTGTAGTGGAGGTGTCATTATCAGTTCAATATTATTTGCAGTTTTATTTAAGCTTTTGCTTCGATTATTTGACTCTTATGTGTTCAAATTTGTTAAATGTTGAGTTTTCTTTTCCCCTTCTCTTAGACCTTCTCTTACAAGGTCTTGAATAAATGATTTTGCTGTTTCAGCTCACGTAATAGCTAAAGCCAAAGGCCTTGCAGTTTTGTCTGTTATCAAAGCTGGATTTTTGGTGACTGCTCGAGGTGGAAGTGGAATTGTATTAGCTCGTCTTCCTAATGGAAGTAAGTGGATATTTTCCTTTTTACTTCATGGGAGAATTAAAAGAGATAAAATTTTTTTTTTCATTATTCTTTTCACAGCATAAAACAGGAGATGTGTGATGAGTCAGGCAAGTAGGTGACAGGTGACAATGTTTAGTGTGAAAGCTGTTTTCAAATCTTTGTACCTTTATTTGACCAAATGTAAATACTTTCAGTATCTTTGTGGAAAAGGATGAAATATAAAAGTACGTAGTATAAAATTAATTTAAAAATTTTATTATATCTGATTATGAACAAGTGTATGATAAATAATGTGTAACAAGGAATTGTTTGGATTGTGAGGGTTTGTATTTCTTAAATCCTTTCCTGTAGGATGAAGCATTATAGTTACGAATCTATTGTAGTGGTTTTGAACATAGTTTTAAATAGAGAATTTGTTAGCATTAAGTGTAATAATAAAATTAGTATTTCTTGTAATATATGGTTAAAATTCCATAAATTTATCTTGTTTTACACGACAGCTTGGTCTGCTCCTTCTGCAATAGGAATTGCTGGCCTTGGTGGTGGATTTGAAATTGGAATTGAGGTATGATTTTTGCATTTAAAATACTTGTTGGTAACTTTTTTTGCAAGAAATTAAAATTCATTGACAAAGATCTAAATGTTAGTGAGATAATAGAATCTACTTTTATGTACAAAAAATATTATTATGAAATCCATTTATGCAAGACAAACAAAATAGGGGTTTTGATCCTATCAGTCAAATTGTTAGGAGACATTTAGATGAAAAGAAGTGACATGACACTTATTTCCTTGATTTCTCACATCTAGCAGACTGAATTTTTCACTTACGAAAAGTTTCCTGTCAGTGTTCACATATAAGACAACTGAAGTTAATTGAAAAAGTATCCTATACTTAATACTGTGTTAAATGCTTTGCTAAAGAGCACAGGGACTCCATCTGGCAAGAAACAGTGTAAAGAACTGAAGTTGGAGTAAAATGGACTCCACTTAATGTTACTGTACTTCACACATTTCCCACTCATATTTGTAGTTACTGACATGACCCTTCAGTTTGAAAGCACCAAAACTGGTGATGCCTCTTCTGAAGGAATACTATAGAAAAGGAGCCAGTTTCCAGCCAGCAGAAATGCTTAAGTAAAGGACTCCCAACATATTCAAAGAAACCCTGGTGAGCTGAACCCTGGCAGCGCTCTGCCTCTGCTTCCCATTTCTTCTTCCTCACAGCTCCTTCACACTCGTATGTTTTCATCTTTCCTCTGCTTCCCCACCTTAGCCTCCAGACTCATTCTCTTTTTCTCTGCTTAGCTTCTGTTCCGTTGTTTCCCAAAGAAAATCAGAGTAATGATATGCTGCCAACGAGATCTCTTGCAATGGGCATTCTGCTCTTCAGAAGAATCCATGTATAGCTGATCTGGGTGATGCATGTCAGCCCCCAGTACATCTGCAACTAGCCAGCTATCCCTATCCTGGCAGCTAGTCAGCCAGCACTCACATAATGAGCAACAGATCAATATTTTATTCTCTCCTCATTGTTCACTATGTGATCTCAGGCATTATTGCATGCACTTTTTAAAGGATGATGTGAATGCAAAATCATTAATTTTTGTAAGGGATTTTCTTTGGTTGTTGGATTTTCTTTCGACTGCAGGATCTGATTGCATTATAAAGTGTTCAGTTTGAGCCCCAGAGTTTGTTTTGTTGTGGGGTTGGTTTGTTTTTTTCTTTCCTTTTAAGCCTCTTCATGTGTTTTGATTAATCAATGAGAATTTTCTTTTAATCATCCCCATCTGATATTTTAGATAACATAGACATTTCCTATTGATACTTAAACAAATAATTTCAATACAGAAGCTATTTGTGAGAGGGTTTTTTCTCTGAGTAATACTGTGCCTTTCATTTGAAATTTTAGTCAGCTACAAAATGCTGTTTCCTTACTGGCATTATTATAACACAATCTTTTTTACTTCTTGCAGAAAATATATGTTATTCAGAAATACCTGAGTGACTTAGGAGCCTAGATTCCAATTTCAGCATTCTTCAAGTCCTATATAAACTTAGATATTTTAGAAACTAGGTGAAATTTATTCCTGTAGGAGAGATTATAGTTGGCATAGTTGTAGTGATACCTATGGTTGGTTTTAAATAACAAGAAGGAGATCACAAACTTCAGAAGTCACAGTGACTTGGTACCTCAAATTAAAGACAAGTTTTAAAATTCATACCAATGCTTTCCTTGAAGGTTTGCTCACTCTGGATTTGCTTATCTTTAACAATGGACTCATCCTCTTAATGGGTAAGAGGAGGAAGCAGTATCCTGAATGACATTCTCCCTCCATCCCTGGATTATTCAGAAACTGCTCCTATAGCCATCTTGTGTTTGGGATGGGGTGGAGGTTACTAGGGGGCTAGTAACAAATACCTCTCTTATGCTGTGTGTAATACTTCTAGGACAGCCTTGTTTTGCAAATAATCTGGTATTTCCTTTTGTATTCCCTGCTGTCACTGTTTGGAATTTGGGGTAAGTTGAAAGTTTTTTCTGAACCTGGCTTTCAGTCAAGTCCATCAGATGAAAGATCAGGTGCAGTACTCCTTGGGTGCATTGCTACCTCTTCAGTTAGGTTTAATAGGTTTAATAGGTTCTTGAAGCAACTGACTACATCTCATTTTCAAGTCTTAAAAAGTTAATTCATATACACACACACCCACACACAGATATATGAAACTCCTGTCATGAAAATAAAATTTTATCAATAGCAGCTGTACCCTTTTTGCTTTTTATTCTTTGGACAGGAATTTTTGTTTAGTAAGTTCTGTCTTGCCTTTATGAATGTAATTATGGAAGAATCAAAATGATTTATGTCTGAAAATGCCTTCATAAATGTTTGTATAAGACATAGAAACTAAGAAATTGTCAATTAGGAATTTTGAATAAAGATAGAGTTTCTCTTAGAGCTGTTGTTTATCACATACTGAGCATATCAGCACTTTGAAAAAAATCAGTCAAATTTGATTTAAAAAGTAGTTGAAAGGATTTTTCATTTCAAAATACCTTGCAGAAAAAGAATCAACTTTGTCATGAAAGCTGTTTCAAAATAATCTTTTACAAGAAAGAAAGTTCTTCTCCTGTGCTGTTCTTTCATCTTAAGAAGCATAGTACTTTTAATTGATATTTTATAGGTCTCAGACTTAGTGATAATTCTGAATCATGAAAGAGCAGTAGAAGCTTTTGCCAAAGGAGGGAATCTTACACTTGGAGGAAACCTTACTGTTGCAATTGGACCTCTGGGAAGGTGGGTAAAATGCTTTCCTAACAAGGCATATATGGAAGATAATTTTTAAAAGCTACATTGTTGTGGCATTTTTTTATATGTTACATAACAACCTGGGCAACCTGTATGCTGACTGGACCATATTCTTGCCAATCACTCCTTTTCTCTTTTCTTTTCTTTTCTTTTCTTTTCTTTTCTTTTCTTTTCTTTTCTTTTCTTTTCTTTTCTTTTCTTTTCTTCTCTTCTCTTCTCTTCTCTTCTCTTCTCTTCTCTCTTCTCTTCTGATTAAGTCATTTATTGATAGAAGGAAAGTATTCTGAGATTTGCTCTCTTTTTGCAGGAGACTGCTTGGCTAGGCTCAATGAAGAGCACAGGTGCTTCTGTGCTGGATAGAACTATGATTTTTAATAACATATGGGTCTGTGCTTTCTGTCAGCACAGATCTGCCCAACAGTAAATAAAAACTACACCAAATAATTTCTTTTAAACCTTTCAGTGGTTAAGCCCATTTACTTTGAAGGATGAGGTGAAATAACCACTGAATAATTTAACTTGGAAACGAACCTTGCAAGACTACTACTCCAACCTCCTGCTCAAAGCAGAAGATCTGTTCTGACTTTAGATTATGTTTGCTCAGTCCTTTTTTTTCAGTTGGGTCTGGAAAATCCCCAATGGTGGAGAGTGCTTGGTTCTCTGGGCAACCTGCTCTACTGTTCAGCTATCCAGTCAAAGTATTTCTTCTTTCTATTTACATCAATAGAGTTTTTTTCTTCCACCATACGCTTCCTGGCTTCATACTCTTGATTACCTCTCCACAGATACTTGAAGCCTGCTGTTAGGTTTGCCCCAAGTCTTCAGGCTTAGCAAGCCCAGCTACCTCAGACTTTGCTTATGGAATATGTGCCTCCTTATGGCTATTTTTTTGATGATGATGAAGTTTTTACTGATGGTTTTTAATTTTTTCTATCAAAATAAAAGGATGATACTTATTCCACAGAACAGAGGGAGATCTGTGGATCAGGGAAGGGCAGTGAATGTCATCTTGCCCTACAAAGACATATAGTACACTGTCTTGCAACATCTCTATGTCCCAGCTGGGACATAGGTGTCAGGGTGGGTAGCAAACAGGTGAAGAACCAGATCATCAGGTTAGAAGAGCAGTGGTAAATGGTTCATGTTGAAGTCTGAAGCCAGATTTCTTTGGAATTCCTCAGGAGACTCTTCTAGGGCCTCTCCTGCTTGGTATTTTTGTCAGTGACCTAGAGGAGCAGTTGCAAAATACACTCTTCCAGTTTGTGGACGACTCCAAACCAGGGGTTGCAGCCAATGCAAGTCAGGGTAGGGCCACCATTCAGAGCAATGGACCTAGAGTGTGTAGAGCAAAGATCCAACATGAAACCCCATGGAATTAAGCAAGGACAAGTGCAAAGTTCTGCACTCCTAGGAGAAGTTCCTTGGGTGAACCCCCTGCCAGGCTGAGCAGCTGCCCTATGGAGAAGGTGCTGGGATCCTGGTGGGCAATGGGGCTAAGCCAGCAGTTGATTACTGACAGAAAAGGTGGTGAACAGTGTACGGGGTTGCATCAACAGGAATGTAACCAGTAGATATGGGAAGTGATTGTTCCCCTTTGCTTGACATTTTATAGACTGTGCCTAGAATGTTGTGTTGAGTTTTAGCCCTGCAGGAAGTTGTTTATACATCTGAGTGTGTGCAGGGAATGACTACCTAAATGGCCAGGGAAATGCAGTGTGTGAACGATCAGGCTGGGGAAGCTCAGCTTATTGAACCTCAATGAGAGAAGACCTTCTGAGGCTGATTGCCAGCAGGGCATCACCAAGAAGGCAGACCCCAGTTCATTACAGAGGTGCATGGCGAGACAATGAGAGGTAGTAGTCGTGTATTGAAACAAGGAAGGTTCTGAATGGATATGAGAAAAAGAAATTGACGTGAATAAAATTGAGTGCTGATACAGGTTGCTCAGCGTGTCTGTGGAATTATATCCTTAGAATTCTTCAAAAACTGGCTGGACAAAGTTCAGAGCAACCTGCTCTCAATTTGATGTTATATTCATTTTGAGATGACTGCCTGATCTGTCTTTAAACCTAAAATATTATGTGATCCTGTGAAGGACAGATACTGTAATCTTCCAAATCAATTGACGTCCAGTAAGGCCTCACTTGAAGTGTTTTGTGCTGACCATAAAGTCTAGGAGGATTTGGAAGTATTGAACAGGGTTTCAGTCACCAGTCCAAACATAATCAGATAATTTTAAAATATGATTAAAGTGTGCCTTAATAGTTTTCAGAGGAGGCTGTTAAGATTCAGTTATTAAAATTATTACAGAGATGCCTCTGCCCAAATAAGGTGCAAACAAGACCATATGCTGAAGCCAATGGTATGGATTTTATTTAATAGTAAATGGGAGTGAGGGGGAGAGAGAGAGAAAGAAATAGAAAAAGAGGAAGAGGGGAAAGAAAGAGTGACAGAGAGACGCTTTGAGTAGAAAATATCACCACTCTGTGGATCCCAACAGTGTCCTGTTGATCTTCTGGTCTTGGTGGTGAGGGTTCCACAAAGCTTAAGAGTTCAATGTGTTCAGGCTAGTTGGGAACATGCAGGTACCTCCCCTGGTTGGGAAGTATGACACTGTCTTATGCCACAGGCTCTGGATCTGTTGTGTCCCTTTGCATCACGTTCAGTCCTCTGGTGCAAGGCCTCAGGAATGAGTCTGGGGGTGCTTTGGGGGTCTTTGATGGTTTATGATCCCTTCTCAGACATGACAGCTGCCTCTCTTGTCATTACATTGAGTCAGTTATGCCCCATCAGACCTTCCCCGGGGGAGGGATTGGGAGTTGTGCAAGGGAGAACAATTACTGTGATAAAAGGTGCCAACCCACCTTGCAGGATTTGCCCCTTACCAGCCTGAAAGCCCGGTTTGCAGCCCCCGCTCTGTGCTGAGTGAATCTCACTGCACACCAAAACTCATCTACCCTCAAAGGATGCAAACCTGGCCTCAGCAAATCACCCTGAAGCCTCCTTGATTGTTTCGAGTCATAAACCATGCACAGTTCAGTCTCTCACAGACCTAATGGGGGGCATTCATATGAGACAACATTGTTCTGTGTTTCTGTCTGAAAATAGGGTTAAATTAAAATGAAGGATTAAAAGAAAAAGACAATTGCTGTTCATGCTACAAAACCATGTTGAAGAATATCAACCAAAACTTTTTCCATCTAGAAACTTAGAAGGGGACGTTGCCCTGAGAAGCTCTGCTGCTGTCTATACATACTGCAAATCTCGAGGACTGTTTGCAGGCGTATCTCTGGAAGGAACCTGTTTAATTGAAAGGAAAGAAACAAATCGCAAGTAAGCTCTCTTAAAATCTAGAAGATTCAGTGAAAGCACAGTGACAGAATTAACTAAGACATTCACTTTGGGAAAAGATGTTTCTGTGAAAACATACTATACTCAGTTTAGAATTTCTTGAGGGACAACGGTTTCTTCAATTTAGACATCTTGCAATGGATATTGAGATGATGCTAAATGTTTAGGGATTATTTATCTGTGGCAGGTTGACCTTAGCTAGCCACCACGTGCCAGCCCAGTTGCTTTGTCACTCCCCCTCCTCAACAGGATGAGAGGAGAAAAAGTATGATGACAAACTCATAAGTTGAGATAAAGGCAGTGAGATCACTTACCCATTGCTGTTTCAATCAAAAAAACTCCAACTTCATCAAGGGGAAATTAGTTTAATTTATTTTCAGTAATAAGAGAATAGGATAATGAGAAAGAAGAACAAATCTAGAAAGCAACACCTTTTCCCCCTCACACCTTCCATCTTACTGGGCTCAACTTCAATCACAGCTTCTCTATCTCCTCCTCCCAAGTGGTGCAGGAAAATTTGGGCTGTGGCCAGTATTCCAAATTTACAGCTTTGAACTAGTTCTGTCATTTCTCAAAATATGATCAGTAGGAAAAATGCAGGGCCAGGGGTGGAGACAGGGAGCATTTGCACAAAGTGAATTTATCTAGAACTTGAAATGTAATGGTAGTCAAATACCTGCCATCTTTATTTTTTTTGTTTCAGGTTTTATGGGCAGGACATTCGTGCTAGTGCCATCCTGCTTGGTGACGTGCCTTTCCCTGCTCAAGCAAATGATCTTTATGAAACTCTCGCATCCTTCACTGAAGTGTATGAAAATGAAGAGCAAAAAAATAATCCAGGAAAATCTGTAAGGGAACAAAGAAGGGTTTGTGCACTTCTTTTTCATATAGGCTTTCTCTGTTCCTGTGCTGTTCCTAGTCAGTGTTAATGCTGATGTTCATGTGGCATTTTTAACTTCTCTACTGGATGACTGAAGGCATAGCACATGTCAGTTACTGCATGTGGAACATTTGTTCAAATATTTCCCTGTTAGGCTCTTGTGGACAAGAATGTTGCTGGGTTTGCTTTGCATCTTCCAGAATAACAAAGTTTATCCTTGTTTTGTAATTGTGTGTTATCAAATCTGAGGCGATGATTAGGAATGTTTGATTAAGTATTTTTAATCAAGTTAATTGCAAATTGGATACTCTTAGTTTTTCTAATTTTTCTGTCTTCCATTCAAACAATCACATTTATAATGTAATACTGGGACTGTAGAAGATACTTTCTTACAGATGTTAATGTTACTGATAGACAAAGCATTTACTTTAAGCTTTGTTAAACCCATGGTGATTTACTTCAGTGTCACTAGTGTTTAGTATGCTTCTTGAGTTCCTACAAGTTCTGTGGAGAAAGACTACTTTAAATTTTTTTTTCAGTGTAACTTGACATACTTCTAGGCTCTGAAGTCACAATGTAATGTTTTTAAAAAAATTTGTGTATTTCAGGTAAATGATCCACCTGCTAGACCTTCATCCAGA
The DNA here is from genome assembly GCA_013397815.1 of Aleadryas rufinucha. Classification (NCBI taxonomy): domain Eukaryota; kingdom Metazoa; phylum Chordata; class Aves; order Passeriformes; genus Aleadryas; species Aleadryas rufinucha. The sequence continues at coordinate 105,163 of VZTH01012249.1, forward strand.
CCAGAGCCACCTAAACCCACTGTTAGACCTACACCACCAGGTGAAAATTTTTGATAATGACTAATTAATTCTCTTCATAAAATCAGAGCATTAAAGCTAATTAATACTATGCAGTTATTATAGCAGCTGCCTCTATAAAAATGGTTTTTAAATACTCTTCCTTAGACAAACACGGAAAGCATGTTGATACAGAGCTATGAGTGATAAACAGTAAAGGATTTGTTTGTTTGTTTTATATTAATAAACCTTTTCTCTCTGACAGATTTGCTATAGAAACAGTGTTTTATAGTTACAGAATCATGTAATAATTCAAAGGAAATATTTCTTTTACTGGATACATAGAAGCCCCATAATAAATGGAACTTATTAGTAAAAAAACCAGTCCTACTAGAAACTGTTAGTCCTAGTTCTAGAAACTTTTGGTTTCTAGAAATCATAGTTCCTCTTTAGGTTGTCATTGTCTTTTAATCATTAGAGATTTTACAGTATAGCAGAAGAGGCAGAATTTTGGCTCTTTGGCAGTTTGTCTTAACAAAGTGCTTTCATTCAAAGTGAGGCTTTACTGTGCAGCTCCTCCTGTTAACTTAATTCTCTAGTAAAGGATATGAGGCAAAGTCCGTATTTCTTTCTTCTGCACTGCTCCTTAGTTAACTGCAATCATTTAATAACTATTGAATTTGTATTAGAAGAGCAGTATATGAAATATAACAAAATATGTGAGCTTGTCATATAAGTTGCCACTTTATTTTCTCTTTCAGCTAAAAAGAATACAAATAAACTTTATCCTGAACTTCCCAATGATTATGCATCTGTGGGTAAGTACTAAGCTTACACTTATTTTATTAATACAGTGTAGAATCTGAGAAGTCCTAAAAGTACTTTGAAAGATATGTAAAAATATCTGGCCACTGATATTTTTATTTATTGCCCATGTGCTAAAAAGAGATTCAGGTCTTGTATGCTCTCCTGAAAATATTTCATAAACACTAATCTTATTCCCTGGCTTTACATTCAAATGACGATGTTCTTTTCTGAGCAGCCCAAGTTCTTTTATTTTATTCTGTGAGCTCAAAAAATGCACTTGAAGTAGTAAAATTGTTTTATGTTACCACCTAACTGAAATGAAAAAAAGCTCATATAACAAGCTTCTGTCCAAGTCCTTATGCAATGTACTATAATTCCTGTTTTAATTTTAAAAGTGCTTCCACAGATCATACCTGATTATGCTGGCATAAACACAGATTTCCATTGCTTATTCAGATTTTTATATTGAAGTAACTCTGCGTTATACTAAAGATATTACTTGTTTGTTTTTCCACTGATTCTCTTATGATTAAAGCACTTTCAGCTCTAACAGGAGATTCTTACTATGCAGTATTTGCATTCCATATTACATATATATATATGTATGAATATGTACTTACATTTTCACATATTTAATGCTCCACTTGAAAATAAAACAGAGTATCTCTTTTTTACTTCTGCAAATAGAGCTAAAATTGAACTTGATAGTAGATCACAATGAAAAGTCTATTTCAGGCAAGGAGTAATTTGAGCTTTTCACTAAAAATTAAGATAAATTATGTCTCATTGTCTTTACATTCTCTTTCATATCTTCTCTTCATACATGTTCTTGATATGTGTGTCTGTTGAAGGGGCCAACATACGAGTATCTTAAGCTGAGCTGTTGATTTGAGTTCTGCAGATCAGAGACTTCCTGAGAATCCAAATTTGTTATTGTGTTGTAGGATTTTTACAAGGAAAAGGATGCCTCTAGTGGTCTGTACTCAATAGTTGTCATCCAAGAGAGAAGAATTGGTCTTCTGGCCATTAAAACTAAGCTTTCCCAGTTTAACAAAAGCTCTGACTAACTAAGAACAGGTTTATAAAGCTTGCACACATTTACTATATTGAAGGGAGTGCTCTTCTATTCAGGTGAAAGTGACAAGGTAAAATATTCCAGACCCATCTGTTGAATGACTTTCAAGATTCTTTGGAATCAAAATATAGACTCAATCAGTCTGCTGCTGGGGATTTCTAGCAATTTCTAGAAATATACAAATTTATCTTTGAGGAATGCGAGGGGCAGTAGGAGCTTGTCCAAATGATGGCATGGTATACTTTGCTTTCTGTTGCAGATTATATTTCCATAGGTAACACTTCAAATGCTTTCTAATCCACAGAAATACTCTATGTTTCTAGGTTAAAGGTTTTTTTCTTATCACTGGGAGCAATCAAGGTTGAAGTCAGTTTGCCTGTTTCAACTACCATAGCCTGTGTGCTAGCTGGGAGGCTGGAAAAGAGTTGCAGCCCCTTTTACAAGGGGTGTGTTAATACTGGGGGATGAAATAGAAAGAGCCATAAGGCCATACCTCCTGTCAATAATCTGTTTCTGCCTATTTATAGTCCAAATTATTTCAACAGAGATACCCAGCAGCTATAGAACGTGCTAGTTGATCTTTATTGCAGGAGTAGTTGCTGTAACAGATGTTCTTCTACAGTGATCTGTAAAAAACATATTCAAAATTTTTTTTGTCTTTCTAGTTTAAAAAATACATATAGATAACCAATAGAAGAGTGAATGAATCTTCTCTTTAGGAAGCTACATGTTAGGTATAATGGCTGGTGAGGAGTTAGGTTTTGATGTTGAACAACAAGCTTGTCTGGGTTGGAAGTAATAGGGACTTGCCTTTGGCTGGGGAAGGGGCAGCTTGGCAGTGTGTTACCAGCATTTGGTTTTGCAACAGTTATACAAGTAGTAGAAAGGCTGAAATATTAATTCTTCTCATTAGATGAAAGAAGAGCTAGACTTGTGGATGACACATTTTAAATTATTTTCTGTGTACTTGAATTATATAGATAAGTAATGTAATATAACCTATTCCAAATGCAAGAAGAATGATAAATGAAAAATATGATTTTCTAAACTGATAATGTGATCCTTGAACTCAGATGCAAGGAGATTGGTTTTATGTAACTAAATAATGCTTAAGGTAATGCATTTAGTTGTAAAATGAGCTTCAGCAGTGTTTTAAATGTTTCCAGAAACTTGGGAATACCGCACATTTTATTGCAGTTTAAAAATTGCATAGACCTTTTACAATTCTGGGAAATAAAACCCCAAAACCACAACAAAAAACCGCAACAAACTAACAGCTGATACAGTTATCGTGATTCAGTGAAGTATGAAGTTTCTACACTAGTAGAGATTTTTCTGAAGACTCGTTAAATAAAGAAATATGATTTGCTTGTGAGTATGAAAGTTCATGCATTCTCCTTTACTAGAATTAGGCATTTGCATCCTCATTTTTATACTTGTCCCCTCTTTGTTGTAAAGTCTACTAAAAGGGCTGACTGGCCCTTCCAAGATTTGTTACCACAACCTAGCTTTTGTTTTTCTGGGTGGATGATTCTTTGGACTTCTGTACCACATCTGTAATATAAGCAACCCATGATTCTTTAGTGACTACTTGGACATTGTAGACTCAGGAGTTCCGTTACGAGGATTTTTTTAGATACATGAAGTTCATAGTTTGTCATACTGGAATATCTAATCCTAGATATTACATTTTCATTAGTGTTATGATTTCTAGTTTTTTCTGCTTGGGGTTTTGCCATGGAGCAGCAAGTAACCAAAAATGTAGACAAATGGTTACTTACCTGCCTACCCTCCTAACAGTTTGCTGAATAGTATATAATTCTGAAAATGTTACAGTGATGTGGTTTTCCAGCTGAACTGGTAGCAGCAGGAGTAGTGATCTGCTAGTAAAAGTTGGACCTGGGTTGAGATGAATGTTGATGAGAACTGAATCAATAACAGGCAGTTTGTTCAAATCAGAAGTCGGGTATTTTTCACTTTTTCTTCAGCTCAGCTAATCAGAAAAGGACTGTTTCACATGTTTGGAAAAGAATCACTTGAAATTGCCAGGATGCTGAAACAATCAGGAAACAGACTTGAGACAGGAGTAGGGATGAAATTGGAAAAAATTTTTTCCTTCCAAGCAGTATTCTTTCACTATTCATTCACAATTATCAAAACTCACCATGGGCTTGAATTCTTACAATACTGTAAGACAAAATACTTACATTAAACACAAAAGCAGTTCTTCTGATTGCAGTGTAAGTATTTTATGATAATTTGGAGAAAGTAATGATGTTGTCTGCATTGTTTAAGTGGACATATGATTTGCTCAGGAAACCTATAGGAACTTGTAGCTGTGAAGCCTAAATATTCAAGGTTTTTTTTTTTAGATTTCTCTCAGGAACACTGTATTTCTTACCTTCTACAAGTATTGATCTAAATATTTGTAAATTTTATCTTGAGACAAATATTTGCCCTCTTCTTTGGATTTCTGAATGCAATAAATTACCTGCAGCCATTGAACTTTTTCACTATTGTGCATAAAATCAACACACCACATCTTGATTACAGTAAAACTAAAAAAAACCCAAAATATGAATTTTTACTAGGTTTTTTCAGCAGAAACCTTTCACTTTGAAGATAAAATGAAATATTAACAGGTTGTTATTGGCCTATTAGGCATGTATTTATATTCTTGCATACTGAAAGAAGTGCTATATCAAGCCTACTGATGAAGAAATGGAGGCAGATGAGAAAATTGTCACTGTTTTTAAGAAGCTAAAAAAAAACCCCCTTCTTCCTTCAATGATGATTTGAGTGATTTGTCAACCTCATTATTAAAAATTCGTGCCTTCCTACATGAATTTGTCTGCAGCTTTTAGACAATATTTGTTGTGGCTTTCTTCACTATATTAAAGAGCCCACTGCTACCTGGAGGAGCTTTTTTTTTTTTTAATTCCCCTCTTGTTCTCTTTGAGATACTTATGCTGTAATCAAGTCACTTTTTCATCTTCCTTCATCTTTCTTTTGATTTCCAAGCAGATTGATGAGCTCTTTGTCAAAAGTCATTTTCTCTTTCCTCTCAGATTTTAAGTAATATTACAAATAGCAAATTCTGAGTTGTGAGCTCACTGAGAGCAGTAAGGTTTGGGCTCCTAAAAGCTCTAATGAATTTGCACTAAACTCCAGTCCTTACCTTTTTTATTATTTATTTATTTGTTTGTTGTTTTAACCTTCTAGAGTGTTACTTATCTATGTTTAAAGCAGTTGAGGCAATATCAACCCTTTTTGATTGGATGGTACCATGAGGTGATAAATTCAGTTTGTGTTAACTAAATGCACCAGAGATACTGCTTTTCATGGTTACAGTTCTCCAGGAATCAGGCCTGGCCCGCTTCTCTGTAATTTCAGAGATGATCTCAGTGTTTCTCTCAGTAATCTATGAATGCCAGATGGTTCAGTAGATCTGTGAAAATCTGCTTCCCGAGAGAATTCCAAGACAGATTTTCATGCCTTCTGAAGTGTATTTTGTCAAGGAAACTTGAGGGTCTATATGTGAATTTGCCTTTGTTAGTATATTGTGGATTTTTCTGTGGCCAGTTAAAAATGTGTTAACTAAGCTAACATAAATATATGGACTAAGGATTCATAGACCACTTCTGAGGTAAAAAGCTTCATAAAAATTTTTTTTGCTTGTGATTTCTCCTCCTGTTTCTCTTATTTTACTTGCATACCTGTTCGGCAGTTCAGTTTCCATCTGACTTACTATCTTGTTATTTTTAAAGGTACTACTCTCTAGGATAATATTGATCAAACTTGGAAAAGAAAATATAACCTGGAACATGGACACCATTCTAGCGGTCTCTGCATTAATTAGTACCTCTGTGTATGTGTGGTGCTGAGCTTTTTTAGCACAGTGTAATGAAAAAATTGAATTTTAAGTTAGAACTCCTAAAAGAGAGCATCACTCCATGGGCTTGCAACATTAATATAGGGTTGCTTTGGGAAATATGCATTGAAGCAATCACTTTTATATATATTTTTTTTTTTCTCACTTTAGGTTTAACAAAAGCAGTACTATTTTGGAACAACTCAGATTTAACTGGAAATCTAACATGCAACTGTTTATATTCACTGTGCAGTTCCATGTTTAGAAATGCCCACTGACAAAAAAATTCTAACAACTGTGTTACAAGAGAAATGTAAGTGTGCCCAAATCTCCTCTCGATGAGTGACTTTTTACTTGGGCATTTTTATTTTAATTTTGACTAAACACCACAGCAGAAAAGTAAAAATATTTCATGAGTTTTGAAACAAAAAACCAGCTCTCTCTGTGGTCTCAGACTAACTTTTTCCCAGTGTAATACCTGAATTTTTGCTTTTCCTTTGTTGTTAGAAAGCATATAGGCTAAGTCTGCCTTCCTAGGATATTGTCATTATTTTACTGTTTGTTTCTTTCTGTCTGTTCTGGGTCAAGATGGTTTAAAATGGTTTCATCATTCTGAAGTTTCCTTTGCCAACTTGAATTGTAGTAAAAGTGAATCAAAAGTTTTTAACTTTTAGTTAAGTAAGATTATAAAATGGTTTTTGTACCTGATATCTTCATAGACCTGGAATGGAGAAGGAATCTAGAACCTCTTGTTTTTAAGGACAGAGGAAAACTCTGTGGTTCACAGTGAGGGGAAAAATGCATTTTACTTTTGAACTGGAAATTAAATCACCCATGAAAACATGATAAAATCAGATGTGTACACACTCCTTTAGGTGTTGTGGATATGTGCTGTGTATCTGAAACTGGAAAAAAAGCTACTTTTTATTCTCCAGTTTATGAATTACTCCTTTTCCAAGAAAGGAAGAGATTTGCTGTAGGATCAAGTAGAACTATGGTAAGGAAGAACCCTCATCAAGCTGTGCAGTAATCTGTTCCTTCAATACTATAATTTGATGAGAAACTCTAGCAGATTATAAACTATAAAATCAATAAGACAGCTCAGTGTGACAAATAGGTATTCATTTTAGAAAATTTTTACAAAGTGAGACATATGATATTTCTGCCATAATCCTTCATGACATCGTCTACTAATTTGGTAAACTAAAGTATGAGAGTTTTTGTTTTAAGAGTTTTAGCTGAGCTTGGTCTATTTTTATGTTTTTCGTGGCAAGACTTGTGACATGTTTATATTTAGTCACTAGAAAAATAAAACATCCATCTGGTGGTCCCCCACAGTATTAATTTTCTTGCTATTATGAGCTCTTTCTTAATACTAACCAAACCCAGGAAATCCCAGGAAATTATTTTTGAGACTATTTTTATCCCTGATTCACTTTTACTAGGATCGTACTATTACTATCATGAATGTGATAAGTCAGATAATCAAGCTGCTTATGGCTTATGTTGTGGCAAGCTGAGAGGAAAATATGCAGCATGCAGGCCTTCACTGGTCATACTGAAACAAATAACTTGATGCATATAATCAGCTAACTCAAAATACAACAAGGCACAGAAAGATTGAGGTCAGACAGGCTAGAATGAAATTGGGGTCTTCCTGATGTATGTATGCATGCGTGGGCAGAGAGCTGTTGTGCTAAGCAGGAACCAGATACTCTGGCACGGGTAAAAATATTTTTTTTCTTGGCATTTTTTAATGGTTTGGAATAAAAATTAGAAAATTAGAGCTAAAGCACAGAAAAATTTCAGTGCAATCTATGCTTATTTTTTTAAGTGTAAAGCACCACTAAATTGATAATTCTGATTCACAGAATTAAAACATGAAATTGTTCATGGGAACATATAAATGTTAAATAGTATAGATTGAAGTCTTGTCTGAAGCCATTGTAACACATATAGATTAATGCTTTAGTGTATTTCTGGAATATATGCTTAAAAAGTTGTTTCAAAGCTGTGAACTGCATTAGATAGTATTTTCTTCTGTGTTTTTCAAGCAGTAGGACTAAAGCAAGCTTAAATGCTTTCCTGTCTATTATCCAGAAAAGCCCTTGGGAGTATGGGAGCTTCTGCTTCATTTATAGTACTTGAAGGCAAACAGAAATTTTGACTACCTCAAGGAAGTGATAGACATGCAGGATTTCTCTCCAGAATGTGGTGAAATGCCCTGTGCTTGACTGACTTGAGACAAAAGCTGACACTATTGTAAGAAATTCAGGTCTTTTTGCAGTAATGATGGGCTGATGCTTTACAGATGCATCCTTATAGCAGGGACGAGAACATCTACCTTAGAGTAAATGCTAAGGGAAGACTTTCCTTTCTCTGGGAAGTTAATACTTTTCACCTTGATGGAACACCCGCTTTAAATGTATTTTCCCATGAGGAGTAAAATTAGGGGCCACAGTTCCCCAAAAAAGTGGTATGTTCTCTGTCATGGAGGGACCTGGAGTCCTGCATCTACCTTGGCTATGCTGGTTCAGTGTTACATCATGCAGGTCAGCCAGCTGGATGTTGCTGATTGTACCAAGAAGGTCATTCACCTTTTGTGGAAACACTGTCAGTCCCTGAATAAGAAATAGGAGGCCATGGAAAAAGAAATAGGTAATATAGACACTAATGGAAGCTAAACTAGTATGACAAATAGCTGTTCTAGAAATGGTGTAATAATGCTTCTCACTTCTACAAAAAGACAAGGTTTCAAGAAACTTCTTACCTCTTCATGGGGAGGTCTGGCAAGGTTTGCATTGAGACTTCTCTGGTTATACTTCATTTGGTTTGTCTTTCTCATTAACAATTTTATTGCCATATTAGGCAACCATCAAATATTCTTTTTCCAGTTGTTTGTTTCTTGAAGAAGCTCAGCTAGAAGTGACCTCTACTCTTGTGGAAAGGAAGTGTTAATTTTTTCATACACAGTGAGACTCTTCCCCCTTTTCTGTCAGTGGTGCATGGTTGTGTTTTTAGCAGCTCCTTTGCTATTTAGCAAGGAAGGTGTCAAAAGAAGATTAAAAATAGGAAAATAGAAAACTCTTCTGTAAAGAAAAATAGAATGGGAAAACTTGCTCTGGTACACAATTTCAAGTATTGATCTCTGCCATAAGGTTCAGACTGTGTCTTCTGAACTCCTGCCATTTCTGCCTTTTGTCAGCAACTACAGAAGGATGAGCCAGAATTTGAGGTTGGGGCAGCAGAGTAAGTTTGGAGACACTGTTGAGGAAAAAATCTGCCTTCACATTTGTTGCACATTGGACAAATTTGAGCCAGTGGCTGAATCCCATCTGCAAGCCTGAATTCCTCATGCTTGAACTAAGGGATGTGATTGCTGTTAGCTTCTTCTTTTGAAGGAGCATCTATGAATCCAGTATTTCACTTGACTTAAAAGCATACGTATGAAGAATACTGTTAATACCGTTCTTAAATTTCAACTGAAAATTGTGATACTGTTTGCTTTTTCATTTCAAGAACTTTAACACAAAAGACTAAGCTGATGTAATGAGTATTCTGCAAAGTTTGGTTGTGCTTAGCTGAGAAGTGTAATGTCAACACACCATGGGTGATAATGGCCGTCCAAGATGCTTCATCCATGTGGTGGTGGATGTTGCAGGTTGCAGAGTTTGCACTGATCAGATGAGGCTCTAGTTCATGGTTCTGTGCCATTTCTAGCTCTTGCTGAAGCTGTTCTGTAATGAAAAGGGCTATCTACCTTTCTCCTACTGGTTTAAACTGGAGCCAAATGATTACAGGATTGTGCCATGGGATACTGTAAGTGGAAGTACAATTGCTTGAGTCAGCACTTGGCAGATGAGGGGAACATCAATTGAATACCCTTTGAAATTATAAGTTGATGGAGCCTGTGGTATAGATAGAATTAATAATGGCTGTACTGCTGGTGAAGAAACATAAAGGCAATGAGAATTAGTAATTGTGGCAAGAATAAATCCTAGCATAGATTTCAACAACCCTTATGTCCTTAGTGCAGCTAAAGTTAACAAGAGTTTTCTATATATTGCAGGTGTTCATATAGTATAAATTTTATCATGAAAGTGATAGACTTTGTATTAAAACAGGAGATACTCATTTGTCCCTTTTACAGAAAGCAGTTTCTGAATCTTTCACAGTGACTTGAAACTGTGCCTCCTTTTTATCTATATTTTTTCTTATCAAGATTAATTATTCTTTTCTCATGCTTTCTAGTTCTCTAGCAAAAATACTTTTCTATCTGATTCCTTTGCCTGGTAATAGTAACATCTTTCATTTGTTTTATTCCGTGAAGCTCATTTTCGTTTTGCCTTGAAAACAGGCTTTCTGTTCTTGGTCCACTATTTTCTCAACCAGTTTTAAACAGTGATGATAAGGATTGTGAACAGACCTTCAAATGAGGCCTTGTACAATATTATAAGTTAGTATGTTTCCATATGAGATACTCTTTGTCTCACATACTTTTATTTTAACCATTTTTCTAGCCAGTGCAGAGAAGTATGTCTCTGTGCAAGGCTGAAAAAAAATTTCAATCAGTATTTCACAAAGCATTTCCCTAAGAAACTGGCAGAAACTGTATAGAATTGTTGCATTTACTACTCTGTTTTTTTCTTGAGGCTGTAGATTGTCTCCCAGACTGGCATAAAAGCTAAGACTTCTATCAAGTGAACCAGCTTATGTGCCAGTAATACCCTTGGCAGAAATTTTGAAGCTGACCGTACAGAGATTTGAGAATCAAAATGCAGAGACAGTGTACTGAGATTGAGATACTAACTTGGTATGTGTAGAGGAAACATGGAGCAGCTTGTCAACATAAAAGAGCCCCAGATCATTCCTAAATCATCAGTTTGACCTGAATAAAACAGAGCTCAGTTCTTGCCAGTGTACTTTACTTTCCATAATATGAAGGCTATGCTTAGCATCGCATCTCAGCTTTTGCAGTATGATTTCAGCACAGACATTACTTGCATTAATGTAGTCTTGAGCATGATAAAGCCCTTGACATTCATACGGTTTATTTGACCTTTTCACTTTGATTGAAAATCTAATTGTTTTAGGAAAAGGCAGAAAAATCTAAAAAGTAATCAGCAAAAGTACTGTTATGGAATTGACTCTTGCAAGCAGGAGGTAAGGTTTTTTTATATCCTAAATATCAAATACATCCACAGATGCTTAACAAAAAAGGCACTTCTTTAATGCAAAAGCTGAGTGTGCTGAAACAAAGATAGAAAGCATTCCATCAGCAGATGAAGATGATGAGCCAGCATGTTCCCTAGTAGGCCAGAAACTCAAAACCAGCGAAATATGTTTCATACTGAATGAGCTAAATTTGCACAGTAACTTTAAATATAGTCAAGTCAGTTTCAATCACCAGTTTTGTTTGCTAGACATGACACTGTTCAGTAATGACACAAGTTAGTAATATGGAATCTGCTTTGAAATGATCCATTTCTAGCTTACATAGAAGAGATCAAAAATACATAAGCCTTTTCCTGGGTTTTGTGACTCTCTTACAAAAGTGTGTATAATATCTTCATTCCATGCATACAGATTTGCAGCTAATGATGAACTTTCTATCTATTGAGGCTTTGTAGCAAAGTTGAGGGTCTTGTACCTTCTGTGGAATATCTGTGGCTAACTTTGCTTTGAATAGTTATTTCCACCACCATTTCTTTGTTAATGGAGAAGGTAGTTATAAAGTTATTCTGAAAATCAACTGGAGGGCTTTGTAACACTGGAAACCTGGACAGTGTACCCAGTTAAAGTAATACATAACATCTAGCACTGCAACTAAATCAGAGAATAGGGTTTGGTGAGACAGTCCTCGTGGAAGTGGAAGAGGGCTTAACATCTGTTTTTTCTTTCCTTTCAAGAACTTGGGTGTACATTTAGTACCGAAACATATTAAAGAGTGTAGTTCCTGGAATGATACAGGCCTTCCTTGATATTATCCATGTACCTTGAACACATTTTCCAGGTGATTGGAAAAAGGAAAACATTGTACACCTCTTTTAAAAGAGGGGAAAAGAGGGCCCCAGTAAACTACTCACCTGTCAGCTTCACCTCTGTGCCTGGGAAAATCATGGAACAGATCCTCCTACAAGCTATACGAAAGTACAGGGGGACTGGGAGGTGATTTGAGACAGCCAGCACGACTTCACTAAGGGCAAGTCCTGCCTGACCAACCCAGTCAACTACATCAGTGGACAAGAGAAGGGCTACAGATGCCTTTTACCTGGATTTCAGGTCCCTTCCAACCCAAGCCATTCTCTTGATTCTTTGATTTTGAAATAGCCTTAAATCTACAGCTGCTGTAACAAAACAGCCTTCAGGTGTTCTAGGTATAGAACAATTCTTTGCCAGTCGCTGTAGTAGCGAGCACGGAGAGAAAACCAGCACAGATTTGGACCAAGAAGAAAGGTGAAGAAGAAGTGTCTTTATTTAATTAATTCAACTAGTCTTATACATTAGTATTCTAGCATGGTATAAGGTCATTGGACCTTAAGCTGTCCACCTCCTGAAGTGATTGGTCAGTTCTCCCAACACCCATTCCAAAATATTTCTCTAGTCAGTATCACAACAATGCTACAAACAATCTGCAAGTGCAAAACAGCAAAGTTAGTTTATAAAACCCATATCATTGTTTCTAATAGTTTTCATGGGAAAGGGAGAGCTCTCACGAAATGCTGCAGCCTCACAAGATGCTGCAGAAAGCTGGAAAGTTTCTCTGCTAAAGCTTTTTAGCATCCACATTTGCCCATAAGTGAATATAGAACAGAGCAATACAACTTATGCCTTCTCTCCCTCCTCAGAGCAGGTTTGTTTAACTGAGCACAAATAGGCATTAGTGGGGCATTTAAAGAGTACTGTTTTACCCCAGTGACAGTGAAGCTCACTTAATGCAAAAAGTCCACCCTCATTTTCTTAGTCATGAAGAACTAATTATTTGCAGACTTCAATATTGAATTTAAATACTTGAGTTTCTTAAGAAGCTTTTATTCAGAAAGTAGAGAAAGGTAAGTGATTTTGTTTACTTGCCCAAAACAAGCCGTAATTATTGGCAAAGTAACAGCTAAGGCAAGAGATTATTTGCTCTGAGTGTGATTTGCTGAATATCATGTCTCCTGACCTTTGATCAGATGAGCGTTATTGGAGATTATTTGGATCAATGGTGGCATATGACTTACTTCAAGTATCTGTACAGAATATATCTGATTATAGCAGATTAGTACCTGTAGATATAAAATGTCAAATCTACTGTGCATGTTTAGGCCTTCCCAAACATCTGTTCAGTGAGATCTGAGGTTGTTGTTTTGTGTATGCCGAGGGTTTTTTGAGGTGAGTCTACATTTAAAAAACAAAATTTAAAAGGCCATTACGGAAATTAATAGTTAAATGTGAATAGGACATTTGAGATTTCACTTGCAAGGCTGAACAAACACTTGGTTTGTTATTTGTCCGGAAACAACTAAAATTAAATTTGTAAGTAAGTATACATCTGTTCTGCTCCAGAAGCTGAGATAAACCCCTTTTTTCTTAAGATAAAAGTTGAGGGGTAAGAGCTAAGAATATGGAAAATGAGCATACTGGGGTAGAGAAAAGAGCTCATCTGTATACTGGTGTGATTCAAGAAATGAAATTATTTTCATGACTTTTAGTATTTAGGATACAGTTAGGCTACTATTTTTCTTTCTAAATGGGAGTTGCTTGAAGACTTTTTGTAAGTAGCCATTAGAATGTGTAATATTTTGTTTCCGTATAGGAGTTGAAAAGTTCTTTTCTTCAGAGTCACAGTGTATAATACACTACACTGGTTCTTCTTTACTCCATTTTCCCGAGCCCTCACTGGCTGTTGTTTTGTCTTGTCATGAGAGAAGAAAGCCATGAAATCATTTAATTTACTGCCCTCTTATTCTCTGTGTGGTAATTCATATGGCACTTTCTTTTGTCCTTTCTCTGACTTTTCTTACTTCATTTCATTTGTAAGTAAGTTTTTAAACAGATCATTTGCCACTTTGCCAAGATGCTGCTGTTTTAGGCCTGTGTAGGCCTTTAGACATAGTGAATGATAAAGCCTGAGAACAGACCTTGCCCAATAAGGGCCCATTATTATGTGTTTTATTTTTGCTTATCATGACATTGTAACTTGGATAATTGTGGCAGGACATCTAACCCCCCCCCCACCACACTGATAACGGGTGCTAGTGAGATGATAGCCCAAAGGGCTCAAAGGCCCAGCCAGAACAGTCTCTGGCGCCTGATAGCTCAAACTTTAGCTAAGGATCTACATCTTAGTCTGCAGAGCTGATGTGGGGAGAGATGAAAGAGATTACTGACTTAAGAGCCACAGTTTTTACACTATAAAAGATATGCTGAATCACTACTGAGGCAGAAGCCTCGTACACCCTGAAAAGTGTTCGAACTTCTCCCCGAAGTCTGGACGCAGGTTTCGTGGTTATTTCTCTGGAGATTGAGTGAAAGGACCTTCTATGTGTGCTCCGTCAGCAACTGGATGGTAAGATACATTGAATCCTAACTTATACTATTTCTTCGCTAGCTGTAAGTGAAAAAGGTACCTTATCGTGCACTGTATGTTACCCTACTAGTAGTGTTTTCCTTTGTTTTTATTCCTGTGTAGTATTAATTTGCTTTAAGCCTTGTGCCTGTAGTTTTCTTGTCTATTAATAAATGATTTATTCTATAATAGACGGAATCAGTCATTATTAAAAGAACTTACGAACGAGAGTGGGTTTTGGGGTGCTGGCCGCCTTAATAAAGATACTACCTGCTGCCAGAGGCCTGGGCAGGAGGTAGGGTTAATCTAAACCCCACACACGATTCGTGACAATAACTCAATAATTTGACTTAACTTTGTGCATCCTAGCTGTGAACATGAATTCAACATCACCTTTGTGGCTCTGAGCTGCAACTTTGAGCCAAAGCTGACATTACCTAAATTTGTTAGAAACTACTTACAAATGGTAAAGCCTCGAAATTCAGATATCATCAGAACATGGACTATTAATTGCATTAGACCTCTGCATCTGTAAAATATTAAAATTATGCGTATCCAGTGAACTATGCTTAATGACGTCTTAGTCTCCAATTTCAAAACGTCATATGAAATGAGATACTGCATCTGTCATGTTCTTATTATTGCATGTGGTCATAAAGGGGACATTTTGAGGTAGTGTTGTTTCAATATTTCATGACTTTGGAATTTTTCTTTCTTTGTTTACATTCCAGGAAGTAAATGACCCCGTCCTTTTCTTAAAAGCATTACATAATATATGCAAGAGGTTTTTAAATTTGAGGAGATATTCAAACTGGTAGTCACATCCATTGCAAACTATCTATTTTCTATTTCAATAACAGAATACTGTTTTCAGTTGCAGTTTTCATCATTTTGATTGTTTTCTAAAGTCATGAGTAGAAAAATTAGTTGTAAAAAAAGATTATTTTTTATATGTGCATCTAGTGATAAATGTACAATTCTGTACTTGTGTAACTTTATTTCTTTACATATGAGAGTATCTTTTTCTGTGTTTTCAGAGGTGTTCTGTGCAAATCTGACTGTTACAACATAAATGAAATTTTTTCCATTACTTTGTTTCTAAGGAGACTAATTGCATGCGTGTACGCTTTCAGATACTGAAGCAACTTTACTTTTAGATTATCAACAGATTTAGATTGGTTTTAGAATATCAACAAAGTATCTTCAATTGTTTCTTTGTTCTAATTCAGAGTGAGACTCATTAGACTTATGATCAAGACTACTATTAATTCACATATTTTGAATTTAAAACTAGTATTCTTTTCTGGTTTAAAACTCTTTAAATCAATTACAAAATATAATAGTGAGATAAGCTGTAAGATCCTTGATTTTAAGGGACTGAACAGCTTTCAGGAAAGTGGTATGTTGGAATAATTAGTGGTTTCCTCAAAAACCCAGCACTAAACCTTACATCTTTCTGCCACACCTCCTTCTCAATCTTTCTTTGACTATCCCTGATGCAATTCACCTAAGAAATCAAATCTCTTTCTTAGCTGCTCTTCTACATAATAGTTCAGAAATAGACCTAAAATATAAGGAAAACCAAGAGGCTAAGTTTAGATACAGTAAAAGGTAGATACTCACCAGTATGACTGATCATACATAACCAGGATGTTGGATTTGTCACATTCTTGAAAAAAGGTGCTGTATCACTGAGGCTTTAGTAGTTTCAGCTTCATAATTCTTTGGAGGAACGAGTGACACAGAATTAGCTTTGTATCAAACAACAGATCATCCAATTTCTCTCTCTGTGTCAGTGGTCTGGTGTACATAATTAATGCTTTGACTTCAACCGGATTAATGCTGTTCTTAATTATTTTCTAAATTAATATCAACAGGTCAGTTTTAGGCTTGTTTCCTTAGTCTCTTTGAAACAGCTGCTCCATTTACTTCATGTGCTAGTGTTTTTTATGGTCAGGGAACAGATCAGGTCATTAATCGCGAAGACATCTTTATCTTCCCTCTTAACTTTGCATCCCTCAGGCCTTCTGTTTGCTAGCTTCTTTTTTTTGTTTTTTTTTTTCTTTTTGTAACCTTAAAATATGTTCCATTATTGTACACATAGATTTCTCTCCTTTCAAAACACACTAATATTGAAGCAGTTTATGGAACTCGTGACTTTTTGTTGGATTAATGATTATCAAACAAATGAGTAATATCTGTGTTCAGTACTGTATTATGTTGAATTCTAATTTGACCCTGAGTTTAGAGTTCTGGGGTGTGGAATACATCCATTCATCTTCAAAATCTCTGTCCCTCTTTATTTAAGTTTCTTTAAATTATATACACATTCCCTTAATTTCTTGATATCTTTGTTATTAGTTTCTGTAACTTCATTAAGATTCTTCTAAATGGATTTGACCCCTTAGCTCTGTGTTGACTAGCTTTATCACGTATTTTGCATTTAGCTCAGCCTTCAGCTACAAGAGTGGCTATGCTTCATCACTAATACTTCTCCTGTTCTTGTACTTCATCTTTCTGTGGCTTCCAGTTCCTTCAGTGTTCTCTGCTCTCCTTTGCCTTCCATTTTTCATTTGCTGATTTCTTCATTCATGGTTATCTCCTCATCAAAATAACCTGTTCTGACAGTCTCGTGTGCTGATTCATCACAATTTTTTTTTTTAAATTACAATTTTCACATTCACATGTAAATCCATGATCTCCACACAAGTTCCCTATTCCTTCAGTTCCTTTACCCTTCCATTTAAACAACTCTGCGTTTGATGGCAAAGTGAAAGGTCAGTTACTACAGGCTTTCTACCTCATGATAATATTCCGTTTACTCTTTTGCAAGAAAAAATAATTTAGTCTGAATAGATGTGGACAAGAAAAAGTTCAGTGAGTGAATGAGTGGAGCAAGGAGTCACCGATATGAGGTAGCTAACTTATATTTAGTGTAACAGTCTGAAGGTTTGAAAAAGTGCGTTTTGACTATAAAAGCGTAAGTCAAGCATATAAATATCAAGTAAAAAACATTTCAACCAATGGCCAATGTTGGCTGACGCTGGCTGGCTCTGCCCACGGAGGCACAGCGTCCTTCCTGCAGACATCTCTGGTTTGCTGCAGTTATCTGCGGCTGGCTCCACAGCAGAGGGAGCAATCCCCAACCCGCAGACGGTAGGCGTGCGTCGGCAGAGGTAAAGAAGCAGAGAGGGGTCTTCTTTGTGGCTTCCAACCAGGTTTATTGGGTAGAGGGTCCAGAGACAAAAGACAGGATCTGAGGGGTGTCCAGGGGTTTTATATAGCTGGGATTAGGGGTGGAGAATAGGGGTACAACCAATGAGGTAAAGTGACAGGGGTGGAGTGAAGGATACAAAAACCAATGGGGTAAACTTGGAGGAGGGAACCAGGGTAACGAGCCAATGGGGTATCGAGTGAGGGAGAAGGTTCTAGATGTGGGTGGTGCAATAGGCGGTCCAATGGGCAGTGTCTCAAATCTTGGTGCCATCCTCCGACCTGCCTTCCAGGCTATCTGAGGCGGGGAAATCTAGCCATTGGATGGCCGTGGCTTGATGGGCATCCAAGGACCACAGCCCACCTGAGGGCTGGGCGACTGCAACAGTTGGCAAACAAAAAGAAAGAAAAAAAGTTGTATGCTAGTTCTGAATTACTTGAAACTAGACATTAAGAAAGTTATCTTAGCAACCAGGGGAATACAGCTGTGAAATAACATTCCCAGATGACTAATGGGGGTAAAAAGAGGAGTGGCAAAAAAGGTGGTTTATTGTCTGGCAACACACCAGACTCTGACCCAGGGCTCAGAGAATGTGCTTGATTTAGTTATGAGCTGCTGGTCTCACCTGTATGGAGGCCTTGCATTACTAGACCACGCTTCAGGTCCTAGCCAGTGTCTGTCTCCTCTTACCAGTTCACACTGTTTATCTTTCAGGAGGATACTGATGCAGATATTATGGTTTTACTCATTCTCAGTTTATGTCTTCTCTAAACTTTAGAGCTTTCACAGATGCAGAAGATTCTCACTGTTTTATCTCCTCTTTCTCTCTGTCCCTGGTATCCCTCTGATCTACTTGCTTCTTTTTAACCCTCAAACTCACAATATCTGTTTGCAGTATTATCATCTCATACTCCTTCGTCTTATAAAGTCCAAGGTTTATCATATTGTTGTTACCTAATCTTTAATCTTGTTTTGGAGTTCTTCAGTACTATGCTTCACCTTCTTTAAAGCAGTTTCTCTTGCTCCCAGTTCAAGCCATTGGCTCTATCTTTGCTGATAAATTAGTCTTTGCTAGGGAATGTGATTGGACACTGGAACTTGGACTCTGATTTGGAGACATTGAGTTAAATAACATGGAAAGAAGCCATTGCTTCATTCACTGATATAAATGTAACTATTACTTCTAAGTCTCTCCTGACCTGTTTATAACCACATATTAGAAATTGTATTCCATCCTTCTGTATGTAACCTGATAGATTAATATACATCTTCTGTTTTCTTTGGTAATACTTGTGATCCCTGAATTCTGTTGCTGGGCTATGTCTGTAATCACCTTTACATCTATATTTTGAGTGTCTCACTGAGAAGTCTTCCTTATTCAGCCCTCTATTTTTCTGCTAAGTTTTCCCAGCTAGCTGTCCTTTGTCCCTTTTAATTTGCTAGATAACATTTTCTGCAAGGAACTATTTCTCCTTCTCCTTTACTCAGGTATTCTTTTGTCAACTAATTAAGAATTCAAGATAAAAATTGTCAAATAGAATCTGAAACTTCCTATTGCTGATCACTGCAGAGCTCACATGTTCTTCAACTTTAATTTCTTTAGAAGTTCTTACTTTCACTATAGGAGCAATGAGGCCTACAGAAGTTCTCTGAATACCATTTTGAAGATGCAGCCTTTTCTTTCTGTGTCCATTTTTGTCCTGTTATGATTCAATTGTTGCAACATCCTTCTCTCTGACCTTTGAAAATTCAATATTTCTTTACTTTCATCTAGATTCAGTTCTTGCTTCAGAGTTAATTTCCTTCCCTATCATTTTGCCCATCTTTTACATTCCTCCACCGGCTCTCATGTTAGGTATGTCTTTGAGCTCAGACAGAACCTAAAGTACCCCCTTGACAGATCCAGCATTCATCTCAATCCTGTTAATATTATAGATTTAACTTAGTGGTTCACCTGCCTACTTCAAAATTGAACTTTAACCATTTCTCTGTCTGCCTTTAGGCATCATCATGGCCCAATGCTGCTGCATTCCTCAAGTCAGAATTTTAGATATTTAGTTCATCCTGTCATGAGCCCTAACACTACTTCAGAAAGCTATCCCTGTCATTAGTATTTACCCTGATGCCTTCAGAATTTACTACATGCCAGAATTTACTACTACTTTGCCAATCCTTGCCTTTCATATTCTAATGTATAATATGCTGCATCCAGCAGAAAATGTGTTTCTCTCTGGTTTCTGTAGTCCCTACTCAAATCCTACCTGAAATATAGCTCAATAAACTTTGAGGCTTGTTGAGCTCAAACAGAACCAAAAGCACTCCCTGATAGATCCACCCTTCATTTAAAGGTTTATTGAAGGCATTAGAAAGGAGGAAGGGACTTTAAGACCCTTAGTAACAGTGAGTGCAGAAGCTGAATAACTGTTACTGTCTGGATTCCATACTATGGTTTTAGTTCCTCTCTAAAAGCTGGCTTTGACTGTAAAGAAGTAACTCATATGACTGGGAATAAGCCATAAGACAATTTTTTCTATTTTTCACTTGTCTTGCAAGGAGCCAGTGTTATCTTTTTGTTCTTAGATCTGGCTCTGTCAGTTGAGGAACACAGCAAATGCAGACATACCTGTAAGATACTTATTCTTGCCGTTTACTGCCTCATCTCGTTTCTGGTATTGCTTGTCCACCAATGAGTCTTTCTCTTCAGACCCTTATTTTACTAAACTCTGATCCAAGTCTTAACAGTAGTTAAGTCCCAGTCGTTCTGTGAGTCCTAGGCTAAACTGACTTGTTTGCCAGTGCAACTCCCTACAACACACTGCTCCATATGTTGACAAGAAGGCCCTGCCAGGAAGCATCCTCAGAGAGATGCAGGTCTCTACTAGGTGTGCTTCATGCTGGCACTCCCCCAGCTAGATACAGGCTAATCATTGTCTGACAGGAAGTCTGCTCTGTCTAGCCTGACCATCGAATGATGCTGACAATGTGAATTCCATTGGTATCAAAGTGGGTTTTGATTAGAGCTGTTCCAGTCCAAACTCCCTACAATTACAAATTTTCCTGTTGCGTTTTTACTTTCAGGTAACTTTATTTCAAAAGTCTCTTTGAGGTTTTTCACCAAATTGCAGAATGGCTGAGGTTGAAAAGGGCCTCTAGATATCATCTGGTCCAACCTACCCTTGCTCAAACAGGACAGGGTCTAGACAGCTTTTGAATATCTCCAAGGATGAAAACTCCATCATCTCTCTGGGCAACCTATTCAGTCACTCTTAGAGTAAAAAAGTGTTTCCTGATGTTCAGACAGCACCTCTTGTGTTTCAGTATGTGCCCATACTGCCTCTGTCACTGGACATCACTGGCAACAGCCTGGCTCCACTCTATTTTCACCATCCCTTCAGATATTTATAGATACTGATAAGCCTTTTCTTCCCTAGGCTCTCTCAGCCTTTCCGCATAGGAGAGATGCTCCAGTCCCTTCAGCTTCCACATGGCCCTTTGCTGGATTGTCTCCTGCATGTCCTTGTTTCTCTTGTACTGAGAAGCTCAGAACTGGACTCGGCACTCCAGGTGTGGCCACACCAGTGTTGAGTAAAGGAGATGGTGTCAATACTTGGCCTAATGCACCCTGGGATACTGTTTGCCTTCTTTGCACTGGCTCATCTATAGTTGTTGAATTAAGCTAATGGTTGTCTTTCTCTTTAACATGTTTGGTTGGGACCTGATAATAGTATTCCTTTTTAATATGATAATTTGGAGCAAACATCAGGCATTTTAGTGTAACCAATAAATGTATACACACAGTATTTACACTCACAGCGGTATCTTAGCAGGTGGTATTGTCCGGACCATTTTCTAAGGTTGGCATTAAAATTTCCTATCAAGTCTTTATTGTTAAGAGCACCAACTATCATTTTTTACTCAGATTTGAAATGGGCCCAGTAATTGACCTAGTTCTTTAACCTACTTTGGATTCTTCCCTGAACTCTGATTATAAACTCAATACTAACCCTTTCCAAGCAAAAGCCCGTAATGGGTAAAAAACCAATATTTGTCTGTTCACTGTTAGTTACATCTCTCATACTAAACCTATGAGCAATACCTGCTCCTTTCAATGCCTCTGAACAGTGTACTAGTATACTAAACCTTTCTGATACTTGATATGTTTGTTTTCAAAAGCACAGATTTTTGCATCTGCCCAATCTGTTAGTTGTTTTCCATCATTTGGTCTGTTTGTTGGTTTTATCTTACTTCTGCACAAGCAGGGTCCATGTGGTTGCTTATTTTTCTAGGTCTCCATTTAAACAATGAGACTTGTATTACAGCTTTTCAGTAAGTTGACACGTTTTGGTGGAGCTTTTATCCCAGCACTATCCAACTTCTGTCATTTCTGATGCTGGAGACTCATCTGAGTTGTAATATTTTGTGGCAGTCAATTTACCAAAGGAGATATTTAGCAAAAAGTGCATAATATATGGACAATCAGAAACAAGAACACCCTGGCAGTGATCAGTCCTCTTGATCAGAAGGTTTGGTGGTGATGGCAGTTGAGTCACAGGGCCCTTTTCTGCCAGCTCTTTAATATGATTGTGATGAACCCAAAAATGGCAGTAATAGTTTATGTTTGTTCACTTATAGTTTCTACGATATAGTTTGTCCTGCTTTTGTCTGGGGTAGAGTTAATTTTCCTCTTAGCTGTTAATAGCTCGTAGTGTTGTGTTTTGGATTTAGGGTGAGAATAAAGTTGGTAACACGCTGATGTTTTAGTTGTTGCTGAGCAGGGGTTACCCTAAGTCAAGGACTCTACGGCTTCTTGTGCTACACTGTCAGCAAGTGGGCTGGGGGTGCACAAGAGGTTGGGGGGGACACAGCTTGGACAGCTGACCCCAGCTGGGTTAAGGGATATCCCACAAAGTCATGCTCACTATATAAACTTGGGGGAAAGCTGCCTGGGGGGCCACTGCTTGGGAGCAGGCCGAGCATCATTTGATAGTACTGAGCAATTGCTCTTCATTCGCATCACCTGCTTTTCTTGGGGTTTATTTCTCTCTCTTTTTTATTTTCCTTTTAGTTTTTTAAAAAAAACTTTTAAAAAATTTTTTTTAAAAAAATTATTATTATTTTATTTAAATTATTTAACTGTTCTTATCTCAACCCATGAGTCCATGAGTTTTCTTACTTTTAGCCCTCCAGATCTCTTCTGCATCCCACTGAGGGGGCAGGGAGTGAGGTGTGTGGGGTACTTAGTCGCCATTTGGCATTAAACCATAACATCAGTGCACGCATGACCCACAAAATCATGCTAGTTCTCAAATTACTGACAATTAGTGAGATTTGAAAAGTGCATGTTTAGCAGTCTCACCACTAACCTCAAGTACATGAAACTTATTTCAGTTTTATTGCTGTGTTCATGGCCAAAAGCAGCACGTCTTCTGCAAGATGTTCAGCATCAGGCATTTGGTGGCTGGGGGATATATGCATCTATGCCAGTAAAATTAAATTTGGGGTCCACAGCTGAACTGTGTTCCAACTATTCTGTGTTCCAACTCAGACTGGGGTTTTGAAAGTATAATAAGCTCAAGCCAAAATTATTACAAATGCCTGTTCTTCTCTAAAAACCAGTCTTAGAAACAGCCTATGGCTTTACTAATATTTTATAAGCTCACATTAGAATGTGAAACCAGTGGCTACTTTATTTACTAGTAAATTGAACAGTGTGAAGACATGAGCCCAAACACTGTAACTCATTTAGTTATGTGATTGTGTTGTTAGAAAATCCCTTGGCATTATTCTCACCTTGCACTTTCCCAAATAATTCCAAGATGTGGTTTAGTTGTTACTCCAGTGTAGAAACCGGTAGGCAGTTAGCATGTGACTCTTCTCTCTGGTCAGTGTTTACTGGTATGTGTGTGGCCAGTCTATGCCAGCTGGCCTTGTAGTCAAAGACTGGCACTCTTAACTGAGTCGCAGAAGTGTAGACAGTGCATCTGTTCTACAAAGACTTTACAGAAAATGCTTTTATTCTGAGATAAATGTGCCATAATTAAAAATAGTTTTATTGCTCTTTCATTCACTCTGGGGCTGTATTGTAGCACACCCAAGAGGCCTTAAATTCACTCTAGTTTATACTCCACCAAGTCTTTTATCTGTAGCAGTGGTCCTTCACAAAATCTTCAGATCATTATGGTATGTAAAGATGAATAAAATGAAAGGATATTGTGGTCAGAGAAGTTTGTCATCAAGCATATGCCATAGCTGTGTATGCTGGAGCATTGAGTATGTATGCTGACTACTGTACTAATTGATCTTCAACCAAAATTTCTATACTTTTGTTTTGCCCACCGTGTTTGTGGAAGTGTGGTGTGCATATTCAAATACCAATAGCAAATAAGTATTTTCTACAATGTAGTTTGTTTTTCTTGCAGTGTGCATACTCACGAATCTCAATTATTTTAGTATCATATGCTGTATGTAGCACTGTAGCACCATCTTGTGTGAGCTGCAAATGTGGTTTCTCTATATGCATTCAGCAATCTTCATGTGGAATGTAACAATTTTATTTAAAGCCCTTCTATGTAAGACGGAAATTGGGAAAGGAGAACATGAAGTAGATCTTCCTTATAAGTCTATGTGGTAGATTTCAAAACAGTGCATTCATTTAAGGTACCTCATTATGAGGATGATCCATATAAATATGAAGCATGGGATGCTGAACTCTGGAGGCAAGAAATATGCATTCTGTCTGCTTTGTGCTACAAAACTACAGAATTAAAGCACAGAAATTGGAATCTTTGTGAGAAATAAAGTGAAACAAAACTACAGTATGGGAAAAGGCTGCTAGGGAAAATTAAGTAGAAATGGCTATGAAAGAGCTGACAGGAATAAAGCTGAAAGTGCTTTTAAATGATTGCAGATAGCAAATGGGGCAAGGACATAGAACTGAGTGTTCATATTCAGCTGTAGTGCTTTGAGGTTTCTCTATGTTTGGAAAGACGCACATGTACAGGGACAAAAAATGGGAAGAGAAACATAAAACAATTTTGTTCATATGACAAAGCAAACAATAATTAGAGGCATGGTTGTGGTGCATTGAATACACTCCTACCCTTTGATATCTCACATAGGGATCTTTTTTTCCACCATTTCATGCTTTAATTTGTGTCTCTTTTCCCTTCATTTTTCTTCCTACTTTTACAGATCCGGTTTCAGAATACTCAGCAGTCTGTGTAAAAGTCTTAATGCAGGTTCAGCCGTGGAGGTGGTAACTATTCGTTACTTACCATTGCTATGAGTCCAGCATATCACAGTGGTCTTGACAGCTCTTCTTTTGAATGTAATGAAACAAAGCTCTCACATCACTTTTCAGCACTTTCAGCCTTTTCTTTTTCTCTGTCAAATATCTAGTTTTTCCATATATATTTTGGGCAGTTTTAAATATATAGTAACTCCAATTCTCTCTGAGTGATTATTCATTTAGGTGATGGAAACACATAAGAACTCAAAGTATAGGAATTTGTTGCCTTCACTGTGACGTATAAATGGACTTTTACCCATGTGTCCTGCCTGAATGTGGCACAGGGGTAAAGCACACCCCTTCTTCCTTTTTATGTGCAACTGAGTCATAACTGTTTTCATGCCAAACCACCTAAAGAATCCTGGGCCACAGTATTTTCTGACTATTCTTCCATTAATACTAGGAGTAAAAAGTTGATTATTTAGTTTTGTGGGTTTTTCTATGATTTCTTCAATCAAAATATATAGCTTCAAACCACGCTGTGCATGGAGCACATCATATCATCCCAACTACATCAAAGGCTGGAATTCTTGGAGGAAAATCATGTAATTAATGAATATTCAGTCTGTCAGGATTTCAGATGTGACAGTAAAAGAGCTATTTAGAAAAGCTGCATTGCTGCCTTTTTTGGTATGAGTAACTGGTGGAGATACAGACCTGATAAGCATGGTTTTATTTTCACATCAAAAGAAGTAGTGTTGTGTGACTTTAGATCATGACTATAGATAGCAGAAGAGAGAGATTGTATGATCAAGAAAGACAGCATTTGACTTCTCTGCAGTCAAATCTCTCCCAGCTCTTGAACAAATAATTTTGTATTAGTCTTTGATGGTTGCTAAAGATGCATGTCGTAAAGAGAAAGCACTGGCCTGTAGAATGAACATATATATTGACAGATGCTGGGGAAAAAACCCTGTGCTGTTTATGCATTCATTTGTGGTCCATTGTTCTTCTCTGTCCTCTTTTGGCTACAGTTTGTGTTTATGAGCCTTAGGGAAAAGAATTTTTCCTCTTTCTTTTGAAATGATAAAAGCAACCAGAAGAAAAGATCTGTGGCTGTCAGTTGCTGAAGACACTGCCAAAAAAAAAAAAAATGTATCAATGCTTCACCCACCACACTTTCTAGCTCTGGGCTTGCAATGTGTAGACTAATGAGAGCTTGGGTTTCCCCTTTTGCAGCAGTTTTGATGGCAAGAAGGTGCAGCTAATGCTAAAAGCCTTTAATCTTGAGCATTTATGCAGCCATCATGTCCATATGAGCAATACATCCTGAAATCTCTCAACCTGACTGTGTAAACATTATTTCCTCTTAACTAATCTTCCATTGCACCTTCCATTTTTCACTTTTAGATTCACTCATGTGAGAGATTTAACTGTTTTCTAAATCAACATTAATCTAATGCAACTACCTCCTGTGGCTCAGACAGTTAAAGGAATTGAGAGAAAACATAAATATTATTAAATTGAAGATACTCAGATTAAAAGTTCAGTGGTAATAAACACTGAGATGTTGGCTAAATTTTTCTACAGGAATAGAGGATGGATAATAGTATCCAAGATTTTCATAATTTTAAAACTATTTTAGAAGACTCATGGCATGATTCCAACCCTAGCTGAGGACAGAAGGAGTTATGTAAGAGACTGGTGTAAAGAGAATGAAAGCCATTTGTATATGTGGTCAAAAATACCACTATACAAACCAAGTCATTTCCAGTACCTCAAGCCATAATCAGTTCTTTCCACTGGCACATTTTGTGTGTTCTGTTTAGCATCTGAGATACACCAAAATCCCAGGCACTGCCAAACGTATGGAACAAGAAGGGAAGTGCTGTGGATTTTTTTGTATTTTGCCATCCTATATCCTGAGTTTTGATTAAAAAATCAAATTTTCTCCTTTGAGTTTTGCAGTTTCTATTAAGAAGCGGTCACACAGAACACAAACCACAACTCAAACCTGAGCAGTGGCTCTGATAGCAGTCGTTCAGGAAACACTTGTGCTTTCCTCAACGCACCACTTTTGTTTCCACTATCTCTGACCGTATGAGGCATACAGAAAAACGGCTGATCTTTATTTTGTATAGAGTATTATTTTATTAAATAGACTGTGCTGATAGGCTGGAATTCAAATTTCACTTTCCTAAGAATGTAGTGGAAATGGAGGGGATTTTTCTTTAGTGGTTTATATGCTCTATAGATTTTTTTAGTGTCTTTGCCATCCTTTTCTACTGTCATATAAGAATACTTTATTTAAGAACTTAGTGTATGTGCTGACACTAGTAATTTCCTCTTAGTAATTTCCTTTTTATTTAATTTCTTTAATTTCAGATAACTCTCAGAGTGATCCAGTAGAAGTGACTGCGCTTTATTCATTTGAAGGACAACAGCCAGGTGACTTGACTTTCAAAGCCGGAGACAAAATCACAGTGACAACTAAAACAAATTCCCAATTTGATTGGTGGGAAGGAAGAATAGGAGGAAAAACTGGCATCTTTCCAGCCAATTATGTTGCCATAAGTAACCACTAAATTTGTACAGAATAAAATGTTGAGGCAGTAATATATTCACACTGAAAAATATATTTTAACTTTTCAGATTTTATTAAAATGAGACTTTTGATCAATACTATTCTAACAAAAAAAAAATGCTTTGAATGACCATAACTTTCCCCTAAATTTATTTCTTAAGTAAACAGTAGGTGATAGTCATTTTATGAGAGTTTTATTTTTGAGCAAGTTGCCCTATAAAAAATAGTTCAATTTGTGCATAGTTTCAGTTCTGTCTTACTATATGGATTAATTTTTTACATGAGGGAAAAATTGGAAACAATTTAGAATTAGACGTGCTGAAAAAAATGTTGATTTCTATTAAATTGTTATTTATGGTCTCTTTCTTTAATAAATGCTCTTAAATTTGCTTCAAACCACGTCTGAGTCAGAGTTCTTTACTTGGTAAATACAGATGTTTTTTCACAGATATGGCAGATAAAATTGCCTTCATACTTGGTTTTAAAAATCACTCTAGATACTGCAATTTTTTAGTAACTACTTTAGATCTGGTCCATAATGTTTCTCATTGTTAGGCACCCAAAGACCTTTTTTAAAACAATTCTGTGACAGTTAAGCAGTTCATCTTCTCTGATAGCTTGTTTTATATTGCCCTCATCTTTGGAAAATTTAAGCACTTCTGAAAGTTTGTTTAGTAAAATGCATGAATAGTCCCTCAGAAAACATATAGGTTTATCCTTGATTCCTGTAGGAACTTGTTCCACAGGTCTCTCCATCCACAAGATAGAGAAACTTCTGCTTCACAAGTGAGCTTGAATTTTTCCTGCTTCTTCCCATTTAAAACTTTTTGAATGTTTAATCTTTGAGGAAAGAGCAGCATAAACTACAGAGTAAGTAGAGTACATTTATAACAGTAAGATAGGGAAGATATTTCTGTAGGATATATGTGATAGTAATGTATATAGAACTTTCATTCTCAGGTTTCAACTTCATTTTGAGTATATTTGTAAATCAACTTTATTTTACAGATACTGCCTTTAAAGTTGATGTGACAGAGCAGAGGTGAGAATGAGACTTTGAGTTTTTTAGTACCAGTTTAGTTTCCTTCTCAATGCTGAATATGCTGAATTTGCCTCTTCTATGGAGTTAATGCCAAGATGATAATTATGTTCCATCAGTCTCAAGTTTTCCCCACTTGAAAATGTATTAAGTCCTTGTTTCTTCTAACTGTGCCACGAGGACCAAAAAATCTTTCCAGCAACCAAGTTATAGTTAATCTGTTATGATCCACTAATCTATCAGGTAATCTTTAAGTTATCCCATCAGAATGGTAAGGCTAAGCCTACTGTAGATGAAGACTTAGCATTAGGAAGTTATTCAATTCTAATTATTGGCAGAAGTTTCTGGATTCCTTTCAGACTGAATCAAAATACATTTCAATAAACAAAATGAGACAGAAGAGACTGAAATCATAGTCAAAGGTGTTTACAACCTTTCAGTGAAAATCCTTCATATGCTTTGCCTCGTAAATCAGACAGATACCTGTCTTCAAATAGATACCACCACCAAACAGATCCACACTGCTTGCACATGCTTTTTTAGTAAATATTTTCCAGGTAGTGGGAAAGAGTTATGCAACCTCAGGTAGCTGCAGTGGAAATGCTAGTATATGCCTTTAGAAGGACTGATGTAGCATCTGCCAATTTGAGGTGAGAAAGCAGGTTCTGTGCTTACCTATCTTTGACAGACTGCATCTATTGCTTCTTAAGCCAGAAAATACCAAATAAGCCACTATCAGGACTCAGTGAACAGGATTTATAATAGTGTGATAGTCCCAGAAGCTAGATATTGTCACATATTCACAAAGACTAACTCCTGCATTTATGAATCCTGTTGCTGCACTTTACAGTATAAGCTGAAGCATCCACTAGCAGAACTCTGCTGTAATACTTCATTAGTCATTTCCAGAATGCTTGCTGCTTTTTCAGCCAGTGTACTTGCTTTTATGTAGAGTTGTTAAAGCTTCTTAACTCATCTCAAGTGTCTTCTTCCATGAAACTGTCAGAATTTATGAACTTGCACAGTAAAATCTTTTTACTGTTTATGTAAATTCGGTTTCTTGGATTGTCTTAGCTGAGTTTGGGGAAAAATGAGGATTGTCTAATCTCAGTGCTCATGATATCTGTAGACTCTGCAGATTAATCACTGATTAATTGCTAAATCCAAGCTGCCTTTTGAGGGGGAAATATTAAATGGAAAGGATATCTTATAACTGGAATGTGTCTTACTTCATTTAAATGTAATAGAGGAAAGAGAAGATTCAGCAAATGAGCCTAATGCAAGAAAAGTCATTGCTTGTCGAAAACAAACCTTGAAGCACTACAGAACTCTACTGCCTGATTCCAAATGTCATTGACACAGGCTGGATCAGCTCAGATCAGTGGGCTTAGGCCAATTCCAAAAGTGTTTTTACAGTAAAACCACTTTACAGTAAAAGGCAGTCTGCACATTTCAGTAAACTAAGAGATCTGTAAGGAACAGTGGTTGTATCTCAGATTCTCTGCAGTAGGTCTAGGAGCAAAAACCTAGAAATACACACAGCCACCCATGAGACACGTGTTCTGGTAAAAGAGACATTTTCCATCAATGAAAATCCATGTATGTGTTCCTTTGCTACTGGATGCCTGACCAGATCCAGAAGAAAGACACTGAAGAAGATGGTGCCTCTGGCACAAAGTATTTCATGAGTTATGAGGTGCCTGGTATCCAGCTGTTAGTGAGGGTTGGGATGATAGATGTCTGCAGCACCAAATCAGTGGGAATCTGTACTGGAAGAGAAAAAATGAGCTATGGAGCCATGGGGTTCCCTCAGTGGGATACTTAGTAAAAGGTACAGAGATTCCAGGTGAAGTACTTCTGCTGTGTTTTGAGCAGGTTCAAAATCATCCTGCTTTTATAAGCAGTTTCCTTCAGCATATGAAATAACTATTTTTATTGTTGAAGCACAGTTAATCAGACAACAGTAATTTCTATACATGCAGTACAGGTACTTTCCGTATTTATTTTGTGATTATATTTATATATGGTGGCTCACTTTCCTGTCAGTCTTCATGGGCTTTATTTTGAGCAAGGTGGTTCCTGAATGGTCATAGTTAGGACTGTGTGCTCTGTGTTCAACACAGAAACAGTGTGCAACTATTGTCAAAAGATCTTTCTTCCACATCCATTTTAATTAATGCATCCACTTTAATTAACTATTTAAAATAGCATTTATGGTTTCAGAGATTTAAAAAATAGTTTTTAAAATCTTTTTCAGTTTATTGAGAACTGGCTAAACACCAGATCCCAAAGGGTTGTAGTTAGTGGCATGGGGTATAGTTGGAGGCCTGTCACTAGTGGTGTCCCCCAAGGTTCAATATGGGGCTCAGTATTTTTTAATTTACCAAAACTTATTTGTCACTGACTTGAATGAAGGTGCAGACACCTCCTCAGCAAGTTCACTGAGAACACAAATCTGAGAGGAGTGGCTGGCACCCCAGAAGGCTGTGCAGCCCTTCAGAAGGACCTTGATGGGTTGGAGAGATGAGCAGAGAAGAACTGTGAAATTCGACAAAGGCAAGTGCAGGGTCCTGGCCCTGGGGAGGAATAACCCCATGGACCTGTACAGGTTAGGGGCTGATCTTCTGGGAAGCAGCTCCATGGAGAAGGACCTGAGAGACCTGGTGGACAACAAGCTGTCCACGAGCCAGCAGTGTGTCCTTGTGGCCAAGAAGGCCAAAGGTATCCTGGGTGCATTGGGAAAAGCTTTGCCAGCAGGCCACAGGAAGTGATCCTGCCCTTCTTAGCCCTGGTGATGCCACATCTGGAGTGCTGTGTTCAGTTCTGGACTCCTCAGGACAGGAGAGATGTGGAGCACCTGGAGCAGGTCTGATGAGGGGCTACAAAGATGATTAAGGGACTGGAACATCTCTTTTATGAGGAAAGGCTGAGGGAGCTGGGCCATTCAGCCTCCAAAAGAGATGACTGAGAGGGGATATGATCAATGTCTGTCAGTATCTGAAGGGAGGGTGTCAAGAAAATGTTTCCAGGCTCTGCTGGTGGTGCCAAGCAATAAGGCAAGAGGCAATAGACAGAAACTGATGCGCAGGAAGTTCTACCTGAGCATGAGGAAGAACTTCTTCATTGTGCAGGTGACTGAGCACAGGAACAGACTGCCCAGAGAGGTTGTAGAATCCTGTGCAATATGCTCTAGGATGACCCTGCTTGAGCAGGAAGCTTGGACCAAATCACAGAATCCCAGAATCAGCTGAGCTGGAAGGGACCCACAAAGATCATCGAGTCCAATTCCTGTCCCTGCACAGGACCATCCCCAAGAGTCACACCATGTGCCTGAGAGCACTGTCCAAATGCTTCTTGAGCTCTGTCAGGCTTGGTGCTGTGACCACTTCCCTGGGGAGCCTGTTCCAGGGCCCAACCACCCTCTGCGTGAAGAACCTTTTCCTGATATCCAACCTAAACCTCCCCTGACACAACTTCAGGCCATTCCCTCAGGTCCTGGCACTGGTCCCACAGAGAAGAGATCGGTGCCTGCCCCTTCTCTTCACCTCATGAGGAAGTTGTAGACTTCAATGAGGTCTCTCCTCAGTCTGCTCTTTTCCAGGCTGAACAGAGGACCCACTGTGGTTCCTTCCAACCTGACCCAGTCTATGATTCTGGGATTCCTGATGTATCTTTCGCAGTTTACATAATTTTGTCCTTTTATGTTTGTTTGTGATACTTCAAATATATGGCCAAAACCATAACTAGAAAGTGTTCGGACTCTATTCTTTATGATATATTTTTTAAAAAAATCAGTTCATTTACTAGTAATTTAGCTTTAACTCATGATTTTAGAAGTTACTTTGGTGAAAGATATAACTGCAAAACTTTTCACCTCCATTCGTTTCTTTTCCTTGCAGGCCATTGCAGACCAAAAAATAGTCCTGTTATGTGCAGGTGTAAAGTTCCATCATGGCTACTATCTCCAGGTCTTCAGCAACAATAAACATGTAATCCCACTCTCCCTTCTCATATCAGGCCAAACACTCCTGTTTATTGAACCTTTCACAAAAACTTCTCAGGCTGGTCTTTCTTGGTTAAGTGTTCTGTTTCACTCTTTCTGTATGCGCCCACACCCACACCCACACGCTGGGTGGTTATTTTGGATCCGTGTCTGGATAACGACCAGCCCAGTCTAACTGCATGTCTTCCTCAGTGAGATTTGCCTTAATAAATTGGGAGTAGGATGGCAGGCAGAGTTCCTGATTGAGTACTGGCATATGCCTGAAAAATAACTGCATTTCTCCTTTAAAAAGTCGAGAAATTTCTACAGTACCTGTAATTATGTTTGTATAAATTTTGAAGCCAGATTTTTACAGATCAAATCAAATTTTAGAGGCTGAAATCCATACTGCATACATTTCTGTCAATCCTATACACAGCCTATGCTTATAGGATCATAAGAAAGACAGAAAAAGTTGTTCATGTTTGCAATTTATCTGTAAAAGAATTGTCTGATCTAAAGGGAGATAAACTTCAGCTGTTCATGTTCATTTATTGAGGGTACTTAGACACACAAAACTTTTGAAATTCAGACCCTTCTTCTGTATTACCTAAAAATATAGACACAGCATCCTACCTATAAGCATCCATTTCTAAAAAACTTGGCCAGAACATTTTGAAATCAAGTTTTTTTTATTGGGAATCTAAATTTATCCAACACTTCAGTCGAAAAGTTCATGGGAAACCATTTGACTTTTTAATTGGTTCTTGCTCTTAATTGAGTTAGAAATACTAAAACGAAAACCTCTTGGGCTTTTCCCATGCCATAACTAATATAAGAAAAATAAATAAAAATAAATGGTAAGCTTTATTCTTTGGAAAAGATTTTTAGTTAATTTCATCTAATATTAAGTGCAAATAGTTCCTTAAATGTCAGGAGTGTATAAATTAATGTGTGCTAATCCTTGTGCTAGATCAATAACCACATATTCTATATCTGCTTTCCATTTTGTAATTCTTTACCTACAGCTGGTTTTTGACAGTAAAACTAAAAATTTGGGTAATTGTAGGCTGCAGAGGAATTCTGCCATCTGTGTTGCTAAGATGAGCCATTGCATCTGCCTTTATCAAGCTTACAGGTAGCATCACTTTGGAGTTCTCTTGAACAGTTCTTGAGCCTTTTACCTGGAAAAGTTTACATTCCATTTGACAGTCTGGAAGAGGCAAATACTCCTAACATGCTTATTTCTAGCCTTTGGCTTGAGAATTTGTTTTATATAGGAGTGTCTGTTCCAGGCAGAGAAAGTAGCCTGAGCAGGGCCTGGAGGAGGTGAGTGTGGCTGTCTGCCACATGGAAGATCTGCCTCACTGAAGAATGAGGAGCTGCTTTGCTTGTCCAACCTGAGGACATTGTCTGTAGTGATAATATAAGCCTAAAGGGCATTCTAGATATATGAAGTGTTTCCATGGACTGCTTGAATACAATTCATTCCATTCACAAAAGCAATAATCATAGTTAAAGTAATTTTATGGTTTAAGACATTTTGAAGCAAAGAGTTTCTTCTCCTTCCTTCTTCTTTTCCACCTGTGTACCCTTCTCCAGTCTTGTGTTCTTCCTGTGCTATGTGTGGCCAATTAGTATCTGACTTGCTGAAAGCCTGAGGACTAGGTTTGACAGTGTCCCAGGCAATTAAACATAACCTTCTGTGGCCTCTCTCTAAATATCTGAGTAGTGCTAACCACTATACCACACAGTTAGCTTGGGGGGGAAATAAAAAAGGCTAGTTACCTGGCTTTAGCAGCATAATTCTCGCATCATTCCTGTAAATGACAGTTGTTGTTCTGTCAAACCAGATATATGGTCTCACAACAAACATTATTCTGTTTTCACAATATTGCAGTGCCTTTTATGCTTTCAGACATTTTGATTTTATTTTCCAAATGCAAATGCTGGTCAAATCCTTTTTTCCAGGAGTTTAAAAACCTTTTCAGATTCTAATTTCATGCCAACTAAATGTGAGTTTATTGCCTCACAATAAATTTAGATTATGCTCTTGAGGGAAATAAATAAAGCATCTGGATGCAAAAGTATTGTCACCAATTGACAGTTCCAGCTGCTTGGGAGACATTTTTGATTACTAAAGTATCAAGTCACTTAAATAGGTGCCATTCTGTAATATTTTATCAGCTGCAGAAGTTTGGTTCAAAATGAACTATTTTGAAGCAGAGGTGGTGTCTGTTAAAATATTGGGTCTAATTTGTCTCAAACATTCTGTGGTGCTCATTTTTTGTAGAAACTAGATCTGCCCATTACCTTTTAAAACCTGTCTCAGGCTATTACTTGCTCTCAGCCTTGTATTCCCTTTAGTGCATCTTGTATTTTAATTTTCCCAATTTCCTTCTGTCATATCTGATGTCAAAATTAAGGCCACAGTTAAGCCAGAAATTCAAAACATCAGTCTCTTATTCTAATTGGTTTCGTGTCAGCCATCAAATTCTTAAAAATGTGAACCAGGACAAGCTGTTTCAAGATTTTGCAGCTGAAGATTGTATTTGATGTGTTTTGGATCACTCCTTCTGCATATCTGATTTCATGCTTTTCAGACTAACCCCCTATTTCTTTCTGGGAATGCTGAAAATACTTGGGCCTGTTCCAGCTGATTTTACATCTGTGGGATTCTTTTGGTAGCTTGAGGTATGCTAAATGTTAAATGGTGCTACATTTACTTAAAATCTATATTACTCTTCTGACTTTACTAGGAGCTGTACTGCTGATCAAATTACAGTGTAAAACAGAGATTATTGATGTATTTATAAGACTGAAAACTATCCAATCAGTATTTTCTCTATGGCCATCACACGCTCAAGCAATATGTTCTCTTAATGAAGGTTTCCAGTAGCTCTCACTCTTAACAGAAAGGATACTTGCTTCGCATCAGTCCATGCTAAGAATTTTTTTGCTGCGTACCATCTATGTGTTCTTCTGGTCAGTTACTTCTGTCCTTTAAAAAGCCATCTCACATATTTAAAGCCTACTACAACTTAAGCTCTGAAGCAGCCCTGAGCTTGGCTGATTCCTGTGCAGAGTGGCAGCGTCTTTTCCTATAGGTCCCTTAGAGTCTGGTCATGAACATGGCAGCCAAAGGAAACAGAGTTTCTTTTTGAAGATTCCTA
Organism: Aleadryas rufinucha; assembly: GCA_013397815.1. NCBI lineage: Eukaryota > Metazoa > Chordata > Aves > Passeriformes > Aleadryas > Aleadryas rufinucha. The sequence goes on from VZTH01012249.1 coordinate 140,684, forward strand.
GTCACAATTGCTCTTTTGATTGCATTAAAAAAAAAGAATTTACTACATAAAAAGTAAAATCCTACAGCTACCTCCTCGTTTTGCCTTCTCAAGGTTTGGAACATTACCTTAGCTTAAATTGGAGTATTTCATGATGTGAAGAACTTCCTCTCGTAGCAGGGCTTTATCTTCTGATACAGAGAGGTACCCTTCTATAGAGTAGAATTAATTGCTACACGGCTGATGAATGCTAAGAAACAAAAGTGGAATCATAGAATCATAGAATGACTTGTGTTGGAAGAGACCTTAAATATCATCTAGTTCCAAACCCCTGCCATAGGCAAGGATACCTTCCACTAGACCAGGTTGCTCAAAGCTCCATCCAATCTGTCTTTGAACACTTGCAGGGATGGGGCACCCAAATGCCACTGGGCAACCTGTTCCAGTGCCTCACCACCCTCACAGTAAAGAATTTACTGCTAATACCTAATCTAAACCTACCCTCCTTCAGCTTAAGGCCATTCTCCTTTGTTCTATCACTGCATGCCTTTGCAAAAAAGCTCCTCTCCAGTTCTCTTGCAGACCCCCTTTAGGTACTGGAAGGTGCTCTAAGGTCTCCCTGGAGCCTTCTCCAGGCTGAACAACCCCAACTCTCTCAAAGCCTGTCTTTCTAGAAGAGATTCTCCAGCCCTGATCATTTTAGTAGCCCTCCTTTGGACTTTCTCCAGCAAGTCCATGTCTTTCATATGCTGGCGCCCCAGAGCTGGGCACAGTCTTCCAAGTGGGGTCTCACAAGAGCAGAGTAAAGGGATAGAACCAGCTCTCAAAAATTGCTGGCCATGCTGCTTGTGATGCAGCTCAGGATGCCACTGTCCCCCTGGGCTGCAAGTGACGTTGCTTGGTCACATTGAGCTTTTTATCCACCAACACCCCCAAATCCTCTTCCCCAAGGCTGCTCTCGAGCCATCCTTTGCCCAACCTGTACTTGTGCTTGGGATTTCCCTGACCCAGGTGCAGGATCTTGCACTTGGCCTTGAAGTGGAGGGGAAGCATATTCAGCACCAACCAACACATCATTAAAAGAGCAATTTTATTTTTGAAAATACACCTAGATTTGTGCCATTGACTTCCAGGTACCTATTCATAAATGTTTAGGAGTCCTCCCAGGCTGGATGTCTGTTTTTCCAAAGCAGTCAGTTAAAAGAGGTAGGTTGCATGAAGTGCCTTCTAAAGTGCTTTCTGGAGTCTGCAGTAGAGAAAATTAACTTGTTCTGTGAAACTTCCATCCTAATGTTATTTTGTAGTGAATCCCTCAGGATGAACTCTGTTTATAAATCCTTTATACTTGCATTTCAAAAATATGTATGATTTTTTCTCCACAACCTGCTAAATTAAGGAAGGAGACACAATTTCAAATCCTATTAACCAATGTTTGCAAACTGGAATGTGAACTGAAGCCATGGATCACTGCCACTGGGAATGAAGAATGAAAAATCTAAGAAAGGGAAAGATATAATTAACAGCAATATAAGTTCATATCTACTTTTGTAATAGGAATTAATATGGGACATTAATCTTAGTTCCTAATTTTGATGCACTCAAGATATCTGCTTATTTCATCTTTGCCTTTTTTGGTACTAAGACAAATGCTGGTTAAAAATATGTATCTATCTAACTTCGTATTCAGAGACTTGGTTTAGATCAATACAACACCCTTCAAGTTATTCTTCCTTGATCAGTTTTGAAATATTCTTGGCAAAACAAAAAGCTGGAAAGAGAACTTTCTGAACTGAAGAAAACACAGATCTCATGAAAAGTTGTTACTTATTAAAACTTTTAAAATCATACATTGCTAAATGGGTTATCTTAATTTAACACTATTACTTGTTGATGATATCTAACAACAGGGTACATTCCAAGCCTAAGAAACTCAGGTAATCTGGAATATCTTTCTTTTTACATGTCATGGTATAAAAAATTTGTATTTATATTCTTCTCCTAAGGACTATGTTAAAATAAAAAGACTAATTCATTTGCCTTTTAAAAATGCCAGTTTTCTTAAACATGGAGAGTTTGCTGTTAAAAACTGGGGTCCAAAATCCAAATGAACAAATTGTTTAACCTGAAACTCAGCAGTTCCACATTAATAGATCCTGGATGACAGTATGAAACTGAGACACTATTGATTACAGTTCCAATGAGATGTACTAGCTTTAATAAAGCCTACAGGCAACATGTGCAGGCAAGCCAGATTCAAAACTGAAACATTATCTAAACAGAGTTGATTTCAAATGTTTCAAATGTAAATAACCCACCGGGTGGTCCTTGAGACTGTCAGCAGTCATTATTTTCTGTAGCGTAAACACGGCTGTCAGCTGGGATTTCTGTCACAGAGATAAAAAAGTCATTCTTCCCTTGCAAATCCCAGGCTGTTTTTAAAGCAAGTCGTGCACCTCCAAGATAGATGGAGAGTTCCTTTCTGGATTTTAGTAAAAGTATCTTATAAGCTGCTGTGAAAACCAGAAAAGGTGTCTGAACAGCGTAGTCTATGAGGTAAGTAAAGGTTAATAGAGTCAGCAGAGTAATAAGCCTTAAAATTCTGACATGTCTAAATAAATGCATAATTTCCATAGACTCTATAGGTTTGTTTTCCAAAGTTTTCTGCAGGTAGCAAAAGCTAAACCAAAAATCATAGATGTTAATAGATGACAAACATATAACCTCAGATGAAAAAATCATAGTACATTAGAGGCTATTGCTTCAATTAAGCATAGAAACATTATCAGTTTAAGTGATCTAAAGTATTAATTGATCACAAGAATTTATATAATGGCTTTAAGTCAACTAATCTGATTCATATGTTTCAGAAGAGTGTTACAGCACTGTGTGCCTCTACTTAGTTCAATGGCAGCTGAGCAACTAAAACGTCGTAACAAATCTAGTCTGACATCTCTTAGCACAAAATTAATGATGTAGTGATGTATCTTCTCTATCAACAGTCACACCTTTATCTGATAGCCACTGAAATCCATGAGAGCATTGCCATCGACTTCAGTGGAAAGATGATTTCGGACAGTGCAACGCATCAGAATTTATTTCCAAAATTGCTGAAGATTTTTCCAACTGATTTCCTGGAAGAAAGTAAAATTTCTGGGTCCTTCTCAAGACCATTTTCACTCTTCCTTCTGGAAATAGGTTATCGGGGGTCCATGCCTGCTTTCTGTAACGGTGCTGTGCACTGCTCAAAAACTAGAGAATTTCACTCTAGTGAACCACAAAGATGTCTTCTTATTATACAAGTATTTTCTTGTGCCTGGGGAACTGAATATAGATTCTACCTTCCATGATAGAATCATTCTTTGCAACCCATATTTATATGTGCTTACATGGTGTGGTAAGTAGAGTCAGCAGAAAGCATGAAAAATGTGGTAAATCCCTCTAGGTGCCTTGGCTTCTCTATATGTATTACATACTTCAGTAATTTTTGGAAGAAGGAAGGAAAAGGGAATTCTTCCTCTGGAATATTACTTGAAACCTAAAAATCTAAGGAAAAAATGTATGATAAATCAAAGCTTTTGAAAGCAACCAGGGTTCCATGGTGAATCTGAACTCTCATCCTTTTCTAGCAAGGAATATCACCACATTTTAATCTGAATTAATGAACTGAGTCCCATGGTTATGATGCCATGATGATTTTTTGCCTTTTTATACACTCCTTTATATAGCTTTTATGTATTCTTAGTGCTTTTTAGCCCACATATTTTTAAGTCCTTAGGTTTGATAACTAGCATAGACCCAATATTCCATTAAGACAGGAGACCAAATATCCCAGAAACCTCGCAGTTTCAGAAAGCCCCAGACACCAAGGTCCTCTCCAGAACACATTCTGTAAACTAAGATAGGCCCATCCAGGGGGAAGGTTCCTCAGATGAGGGGTTCACTCGAGCCTCTCACTGGGGAATCTTTGATAGATGTGCTAATTCCCAAGGCCTATAACTGTATATGTGATGTATGGTGTGTGTGCATTTCGGTGTGTGCTTCTCAGCGCATTCCACCCGCACGGAGAGTGCACCTTAAGGATCCTTAAATAAATACCGAGGTAAACCCCTTCTCCCTTTTAACTGTGTTTGGCTCTGGTTTTAACACCAGGGAAAGGCAACAGTTGCACTCTGTTGCTTCCAGATGACATGGCAAGATAAACACAGAAAAAAATATCTCTTCATCTAAGAACCTATGACCAGTCATGCGAAATTGACTTTCTTCAAACAGTCCCTAATCATTCAGAGATACATGCAGAGAAGGGTTAAAATATCAAGAAATATTTATTCCTCTCTCCTACCTAAATCTTTATTCTTTGCTTGTATGTCCCGCAAGGTCTGTGTGTAGTGTTGCCTGTGTGCTTGTCAGATTGCCTGGCTTCAGGTTTTCCTTTCTCCCTTCTTTCAGTGCTCTCCCCATGTCCTCTCAAGCAGCCACCAAGTATTCACTTCACCCTTCCCCAGGGGATTTTGTACAGTCCTCTTGAGCCTTGTGCTCTTATCTTGGAGAAACACCTGTATAACATGGCTGGCATCCTGAAAAAACATCTTCCCTTTAAAACCTAGTACTTGTATTTAACTCCCTAAAGTTCTCTATAGTTGTCTTTATCTTTTTCTCACTACAAAACCTTTCAATTTGCATAACTGTGTAAAATAATGTGAGTGTCCCACTATTTTCTACCACTAAAAGGAGTTTGGTGACCAACTGCAACTGAGATCAATGAATTATATAAACATAAAGTATTACAGGAATATTACATATTTTTCTTTTGTGTCAGAATTAACTTTATTGGAAATGATGGTATATTTTAAACAGATTTTTAGTTCAGCAGGTGAGGCCAGCAGATACTCTGAGCACCTGATCTAGATGTGTCTTCATCCCACACACACTTCAGGAGGTGCAAAACTTTCCCTGTATCACCTTTCACTAAGCACCACCCCAGACAAATAGCTATACATACCATGTGAAGACCTACATAAATGGAATTATGACAGCAAGGGACTGTCCTTGCATGAGTATTGAGAAGTGTATGGAGGCCAGTGTCCCAGTTTCTGGCTGTTGAAAGGGGAATGTGCTCTTCTTGATATGTGGCATCCTCTTCTCCTTTAAATCACAGCTGTGGATTTTGTTTTTGCCAAAAGTCATTTTTTCAACGGAATGGAATTTTCCACAAAACACTCCCTTCCACAAGAATTGCCCATTTTTAAAACTTTTTGAAATAAGAAGTATTTAGATTGACAAAAATAATTTTTTCTTCAAGTGTTTTTCAGGTGTTCCAGCCCCCTGAGACTTTCCTTCTACTGTTCCCCAGTTTTTTCACCATACAGTGTTTCACTAATTTTCATACATATTGCCCTTAGGTTTGTGTTTGTGCCCTTCATAGCCTTTCAAAGAAAACAAATTTAACTACTGAAATAAAAAGGGATTGAAATCCCTGCAGTAGAATAGTGGATCAGAGATACTGTAAGCTGTAAATGGGTGCTTTATAATCATAGTACTTCCCTTTTTCCTTCACCTGGCATTATTTTTCTTACACTAACAATACATCGGTCCAGTAATAGTCTGTAGTAAAGAAAATGCACTGACATGTCAGATTTGAATGTTAAAGGAAAACATATGGAAGCCACCCGAAACTGTGGTTGCAAAGAAAGAAGATTCTTTCAAACCCTGTTCTTCAGTATCTCTTTATAGATACTCATTGCATTTTTTAGATTAGTGCCAAAAGGCTTTACTGTATCCGTCAGTAATAAAGTGGAGGGACTGGATAAGCTAGGGGTAGATTCTGTGTAGAGGTTCAGTGGGTGCCTCTGCACATGTGTGTATCCATATGTGGTCTTTGGTGAAGAAGTAATGCGGGAGTGAACCTCTTTGATTGGATTATATTGTGTCTTGCCCTTTCCATCATTATTATATTATTAGCTGATGTTTATTTTCATAACTGTGCTTTTACTATAGCTGTAAAAAAAAAAAAAGAGCCTTCTTTGAAGTTCAGGATTATATTGTGCTGGGAATATTACTTAAAAATTGGCTAAAATACAGCAATGGAGGGAGGGGGCTGAGCATGGGAATTTTAAGGTTGAGTGGAGCAAAAGCCATAGAAGTTCTGAAGCCCTGGTCTCGTGACCCTTAATACATAGCTTTGCTACTCTTCCACTCCACAAACAGCACTGCTGATTTACTTGCATGAATAAGATTTAAAGGATCAAAACTATAGCTTGACACTGGTGGACTTATTGGCATAGTTTGGTTTAGTCTACTGTAAGATCTAATTTTGCTCTGATTCAGAAGAGAAAAATTAGAAGAGCAAACTCCCTACATAGTCACTGGAGAGAGGTAAGTACTTGCAGGGGGGCCATTTAGGCAGTGTCAGTAAAATGGCTAAAGCAGACAGCATAGATAACATGCTTCTGAAATATAACCGTACCATGTGGTTCTTGGAAAGCGAGACAGACACTTGGGTGCATGTTAAGATTAGTCAAAGAAAGATAAACTTATGGTGGAGTTCTTGCTACTTTCATTTGGAATGTTAATAGCTCAAATTAAACAGTGTAGAGTACTCCAAATACCAGAGCAATGAAAAAGTTTACAGCAATGATATCAACATTTGGACGGTCCATATTTTTTCAAGGTCTGTTCACTTCCCATGACTTTCAACATATTTGTACATTGCCAAATATAACTCAGGGTACAGATATGATGTAGGCCTGATTTAACTTAAGTGCCTGGGTATTATTCCTTCACCAGTGTTACCCCATGAAACCAAAACAGAACCAAACCAAATAATGTTGCTTTCTATTGTAAAGTATATTTTGTCCTTTAATATGAAACAAACTTCCAGATTCGTGTACTCAGGAGGCCAAGGAGTGAAACAGCAGAGAAAAATTCTCATTGTGAGTAAGGATAAAGTGATTTTCTAAGGTTGATGTAAAAGTGTAAGTAACCCCTGCTAAAAGTATGCCTTCTCTAGGCAAACGTAGGTAAGTTTGTTCTCAAAGTCTGAAAACCTTGTATTTTATACTCACAAATTCAGATGTTATATGCAGCTTTCACTTTAGAGATGTGGCATGGAATTAAGCATCATCTCATTAAAAAGGAAGATGAAGTTTTGGTTTCACCTTTTTGCAAACAGAAGTTATCAAGGACCAGACTGCCAGGCTGGAAAAATGGCAAAGCAGCAGACAGAGAGAAAAGAAGCTGGGTATCTGTGTCCGTCCAGCTCCCCAGTCTGCCAATTGCTAGATACAATTTCTTGATTGAGCCAGCCTTGCCACTTACTTTTCCATGTGCAAGGTGAGGAACACCCTGTGTTTAAAACACTGCAAGGACTAATAAATGGAAGGAACTGAACATGAGCAGGTTTGAGAGAAGGAGTCTATTTCTGAACCACTCCTGTTAGATTCTGTGTTGGTACCTTGGCAGCCTGCTCAATTTACTGCTTATGGTCAGTGATTTTGGACTAGTCCCTTACTTAATGGCACAGCACAGTAATAGGCTGAGCTCCCTGTGGTCTCCATGGTGTTAAAGAAAGTAAAAGCAAATTATTTGTAATATTGGTATGTGCCCACACAATAATTGAAGCTGTGTCCTAAAGACTTGCTGTCTTGGATGAACCCCAGCTGTTCTGGGCATCTACCACTCCAAAAGCAAACCTTTGACCCCTTTATATTTTCACAATTATACGTGTGTTATCGAAAAGAAGTAAGAACATGGGAAAGGGAAAAAAAAGGTTAAAAATAAATATCCTTACTGTGGGAACATGGTGGGGGAAGAGTGGTAAAGCAGCAGCTCTCCCTCACATCAGAGTGGAATTCTGTGCAAGGTTCTGTTGCTTACATGCCAATTTTTTTCAGAAAGGCACTGTTGCTTAAGCACCTGCCAGACATACACTAAAACAAACAGACAGCAACTAGATCTCTCCTAGAGACATTAAAAATGGCCACAGTTTGTGCTTACTAGGTCCAAAGCCAACAGGAGACCAGGCCAGGCAAATGCACCTTCTTGTCTGGCAAGTTTGGGTGCTGTTTGCTGGTGAGAGTACACAGATGCTACATATCCTATCTAACTTGAAACATCTGGGGAAAGAAATAGCACATGAATGATAAATACAGAATCGAAGGTTGTCCTTGCCAATAAAAGAAAATACAAGAAAAAAAGGCTCATTTTTGCTGCTTTTCCATTGTGGTCCTTTAGTAAATTCTAAAATGAAAACAAAACAAAAAGGAACCCACATTAAAATACCTTATATGCTAGAAAGGTTTGATCCAATCGCTCTTGAAATCAATAGGAATTAACTTTAGAGAGCTTTATATTGAACGCCTAAGGATATTCTTCTTTCAAGAAATTAGCTGCCTCATTGAACATATTTGAAGAGTTTAGAGTAAAGTAAAGGGCATTTCAATTACAGAGCTACTGGCTAATGTGTCAACAGCCATAGGGTTGCAGCAGCCACAGTCCCAAGGAAACCACAGATTAAAAGAAACCATCAATATCAGCAAGAACAGCAATGGCCTCTGTATTAGCTCAATGGGCTCTGTATTAGCTGTGTTTACCATCCTCTTATTTTTTGGGGATTTTTTTCCTAAAACTTTTTATGTTCTATATGAAATTAATGTCCTTGGGACAGTATGAGAAGCTGACCAAGACTTCTTGGTAAGTGTTTGTGAGACATATGAGTCATTACTGCCCAGATAGTTTCTCATGCATATAGAGCTGGAAGTGTCAAAGCCCAAGTCTTGTTGGACATAGAGAAAGGAGCAAGGGATAGGTCACTCCTGGAAGAAGATCCTGTGATTCCAGATAAATACAGAGGGTTAATAAATGTCTAACAAGTTAACATGGTCTCATCAGTCTGTTTCGGTGAACAGGAACTGCAGTGGTGCTGCCAGACAGCACTGTAATGTGTGAGAANCAAAACAAAAAGGAACCCACATTAAAATACCTTATATGCTAGAAAGGTTTGATCCAATCGCTCTTGAAATCAATAGGAATTAACTTTAGAGAGCTTTATATTGAACGCCTAAGGATATTCTTCTTTCAAGAAATTAGCTGCCTCATTGAACATATTTGAAGAGTTTAGAGTAAAGTAAAGGGCATTTCAATTACAGAGCTACTGGCTAATGTGTCAACAGCCATAGGGTTGCAGCAGCCACAGTCCCAAGGAAACCACAGATTAAAAGAAACCATCAATATCAGCAAGAACAGCAATGGCCTCTGTATTAGCTCAATGGGCTCTGTATTAGCTGTGTTTACCATCCTCTTATTTTTTGGGGATTTTTTTCCTAAAACTTTTTATGTTCTATATGAAATTAATGTCCTTGGGACAGTATGAGAAGCTGACCAAGACTTCTTGGTAAGTGTTTGTGAGACATATGAGTCATTACTGCCCAGATAGTTTCTCATGCATATAGAGCTGGAAGTGTCAAAGCCCAAGTCTTGTTGGACATAGAGAAAGGAGCAAGGGATAGGTCACTCCTGGAAGAAGATCCTGTGATTCCAGATAAATACAGAGGGTTAATAAATGTCTAACAAGTTAACATGGTCTCATCAGTCTGTTTCGGTGAACAGGAACTGCAGTGGTGCTGCCAGACAGCACTGTAATGTGTGAGAAAATGAGAGGTTAGACAAGTTAAAGAAGGGAAGGCGTGAACTTGGGAAGAAGCTGTAGAATAGAGGGTGAAAAAAGGTTTCTATCAGAAGGCTGGTACTACCAACTAATTAATCCACATGTTTTGTGTTCATGCGTCAGCCTCATTTTATTTTAGGAGTCAGCTTTAACAACTTTGGAGGAAGATGGCAGAAGAACTGAACAATCCATTTGCTTCCATAAACTAAGGATTAATGGAAGAGATGTCTGTTGTTCTTTTGAGTTCCAAATTATATTAAACATCCTTTTATTTCTCCTTATCCTCTTCCCATAAAGCCAAAAGCCTAAAATTGGCACAGCACAAACATCAGCAAGGCCCCCCACACAAGGGTTGCACAGAAACCTGTGACCTGTTGTTCTGTGAAGCCAGAAATACAGTTAAAACTTGAAAGCTCTCTTAAGAAAAATGCTGTCACAGGCAAAGGTGTTTGTAATTTTTGGTAGCAGAACTTTCCCTCCCGTGGATTGTCAAGAGCCACCCCAAGTGCCGGGCAGGGTGAGCCTGCAGCAGGAATGGCAGCAGCAGCAGTCGGAAGCAGTCAGCGGTGCAAAACTCTATGAAGCAGTTCTCCTTCTGGCCTCTGCAAACCTATCTCCAGTGCATGTGATTTCCAAAATCGACCAGAAACAAGTGAAAAAACCTATTTCTTTGCATTCACTGTCCTGGAATTTTTGTTTTCCCCCTTGCTTTTGGGCATCAACTCAGCAGAATCAAACTAAAATACACTTTTTAGCTCAATACAAAATCCAGTACACAGGCAAGAAAGGGACAAAGATGGGCACTGATACTTTTCTTCCTAGATATTTGTGTGGCACATAACTACTATGATACAGGGGCCACACCAAGCTACCCATATTTTTTTTGCAAAGAAGAGCAAAGAATATCTTGATATCTCAAGTGACTCTATAAATACAGAAAATCAACATAATTCATCTGTTTACGTGACCTGGTGGTCCTTTCTGCAAATTTATGTGAGGTTCAAATGCTAACATTAGTATGAGTTCCACAGATTTTAATATGCTTTTACATTTTTATGTTTACCTGACCATTAAGTGAGCATCTGTACTTCATATTATGGAATAAAATTTACTGAGGAAATAATGTGCAGTAGGGAGAGTATTCATGAAAGAAGCACATTTTGAGTATGTCAATTTGGCTGACATTCAAAAATGCAGAACTCTGATGGCTCAGTCTGTTTCAGTGGGAGTCTTGCTCTCAGACAGGCTGAACGTTGTCAGTGGCAGCAGCCGAGCAATTGCTAACTTGGCTTTTGATAGATGGAGGTTCTTCTTAGCCAGTTGGGTCAATAAACTGTTTTGAAAGCAATTTTTATCCACTTTTACATTGAAAAAAACTTATAGTAATTGAAACTGGAAGTCTGAATTAGAAAAGAATCCAACACAGAGAGAAGTAACTAAAGCAATGTGTTTTGCTGCCAATAAAGTCAAAAGAGCTGATAATAGAAAAAACCTAGAGTAAATGTTACTTGATAAGGGCAGTGGAAATCCAAAATTCACAGTCTGATGCTCTGTAGGTGAAAGATCTATAGATATACTCCATTTTTATTGAGAAATAAGTATAAAACATTAAAGTCACACTGGACTTCAATAAAATGGGGAATTAGGTTTCTTTGCTGAGCTAGGGGACAAAGTAAACAGTTTAAGCCCCTTCCCGTTTTTAGTCTTGTAGTTTTTTAATTGCTAGTTAATATATTTTAAGAGTCATCAAATTAAAAATAATAAAAATTTAAAAATATAGTAATTAAAATTAGAAATAAGTGCAACAGATGAAATGTCAATATTAAAACCAAGAAATTATTACTTATTTCCCCATTTCTCCTTTTAGTTTTTTAAATAGCAATCCCCACAGACTTTAAAACGGAAGGACAAGGACAATTTAGGAGAGTGCATAAGGAGTAAAAGTAAGGAATTTACTAGAAAAAAACTGACCTTGAGCCAGATTTTCAGAATGACAGGCTAATAAAATTAAGGGACCACATGGCCAAGAATATTGAAGATAGAACAGAAAAAGTCCTCAGCCTTTGTTTTAAGCACGTTTAGATATTTCCCTTTCCATTATGTTATTGACCTAAAGAAAACATTGACTTTCCCCGATTCCTAATTTCTATAATGGGGGGTTTTATAGAAGAACAATGTCAGTTTGATCATATAGTGTTGGTAATCGTTGCAAGGAGAGAAGGTAACTTACCAGATTACTTTTCATAGCATTTTTTTCTGCGGATCTAGGAACTACTAGGTTCATTGCTGAAAGATTTGTGGTGAAACCGTGGCCAATGGGAATTTTGCCATCAACTTCAAAAGATTCAAATTTCATCTTAGGTCTTATTTGTTTAGCAAGAAAGTGCTTGTTTTTCTATTCTTTTTTTGTGCACAAACTGTCAGCATTGCATGAAACAAACCATCCCGATTTCCAGAGTGCCTTTCAAAAGCCGGGTGATTGCCAAAATTGCAAATCCAATTTGTTCACAGACTGACCAGTGTGTGATCATTCCAATTATATTTGGCACATGTCAAGTGGAAGAATCAAACCTCCCTCTTTTTGGATCACTTATAAACACTTCAAAAAATAAACTCCCAATATAATTAGCTGCTGAAATGCTTGGCGAGTTGCCCTTAAAAAGTCCCCATCAGAAAACACACCCCCTTGATTCTTCCCGAGCATGTTCTTCAATAAGACACTCAGATCCTGTCCCCTGCCCCGGCACTGATTAGTGTAATCCTCCTGACTGCCTGTGGGTACCCCCAAAAACTAGTTTTCCCACAACTGAGGTCCAGGAACTGTGTTACATGAGAGCTGGATGATGTGGCAAGATCACCCCCCCCCCGCCCCCAAGCTCCCCTTAAGCACAAGCTGCTGCTAAGCCCCTGTGCAAACTGAGTGCGTGCAGCAGAGCTCACTGGCGCCCTTGCCCTTCAAACACTCTGCTACTGGTACATGCTGAGGTTGTTTTGCAGTGCATCAATGAGAACGCATCATCCTGTCAAGCTGTCTGAAACCTTGTGTAGGAGCTACCTTTTCCAGCAAGAATCTGCCTTAACTCTTAAAAACAGTTTGCATAATCCTGCCAAAAAGCAAAGGAAAATTCAGTGAGCCTGTTACCCATTTTTGCTGCTATCTTGAAACACAAGAGCTTTTCCTCTTATTTCTGTATGTTTTTTTTTTTTTTTTTCTTCCTTTGCAATGATTGTAATAAGAATTACTTCAAAACACTCAGAAGCTGAGAAAAAGAAAAAAATCTGTTCTGAAGAAGGAAAGCAGAACAGCAGGTAAATGTATCATGGAACTCAAGCTTATTCAGCAAAACTACATTTTTGAGAACCGTTTGGCAAGAAAGCAAACATGCATTTGGACTTTTCAAAGTCGTATACATTGCCATCAGAGCACTGGGGACCTCCCAATGCCTAATCTTTAAAACTTATTACTTCTGAAGATAATTCTACCTCTACTCCCTGCTGCTTTTAGCAAAGTTTGTGAGCACCCATTTTGTATGGGAACTAAAATATTAAATCAGCCCTATCTCATGACCAATCTCTGTAAAATAAGAAAGCACTTTTCAGCTCCATAGATACCTGCTCAAAACAACACCTCATTTTTTCCTGATGAAGTATTTCCTGATGATTGCTTTCCATTTTCCCCATCTTCTCCATCTCAGTTCAGTTCTCATGTAGGACATGACCAAAGGCATGTTTTAGACAAGTCCGGGTGGTTTGGCTCTGGTTCATCCCCCTTACCCAGGAATAGCTTAGCACAAAAGTTGCCAGATAAGCCTTGCAGAATCCATATTTGGTAAATATTGTTGCATTTCTTCCACATCTCTACTCATGTTTTTCTTCAAAATTGTTCAGAAATCATGAATACTGACAAACGGCTTGGTAGATGCCTGCCTTATGTTTTTCTTTCATTAAATATAGCTCGGAAGTTTATTATTCTCTAGTCAAAAGCTACCACAGTCAATGTGATGGGTGTATTTATAATGGTTTCTACCAGACTTCTACCTCCGTGTGCCAGTTCTCTCAGTGTTCTGGGATCATCTGATCCATCTGGCTGAACTGTGGTGAGCTATTTAACACTATCTGCCATCTTGTAGTCAGTAATGTTCACATCCATAGGTCAGTTCTTACTGTTTTCTACCATAACTTCCCATTGAAAGATGATGAGCCACTTCATTTTAGGAGAAGAATTTGTGTTCACATACACTATCTCATGAAACTGTGTGAGATTGCTGCCAAAAGACTGCGCTTTTGGGAGAAAAATAGTTGTACTTGGAAGGATATGTAAACCCTAACATAAATATTATGAAAATAGTGTTCAGACAGGTAAACTTGATACCTAGTAAGATATTGGATCTTCCTTATCCTTTTTTATTTAAGGGAAACAATTACTTCTAAGAGAACAGGTTAAAAACTTACTATTAACATCTTCTAGATGATTTTGGTTTGTGTTGTGTTTCTGCTTTTTAAGGCATTGCAGCAATCCCCACTTTTATGTATGGTGTTGGGACCTCCTGCCTCTTGTTTACAAATGTGTATTTCTGGATGTCTATAAATCGGCCACTCAAGACTGTTCCAGACAGATACTTGGCTTCCAGACTCTCAGTGCAGAGAAGAATGGTGTTCTTTTCTTCCTGTACTGACAAAAGTAGATGTGATAGTGTGTAAGCCACACCACTGGAATGCAGAAAGTAAACAAATATTTTAAGGACGTTTTAGCAGCCTCAGCCAGTTTATTTACCTAGCTCTAACTCAAATGACCTCTGTTTAAAGCATAGTTCAGGCAATCAACTGCATCCCAAGTACTTGCATCCTGCCCCCTCAACAAGAACAAGGAATGTGAACAAAGAGCGTCCTAACATTTCGGAGTATGCAGGAACAACGGGCAAAACGAGCACCAAAGCATCAGGACTGCATTTGCAATCTTGTATCACATGCTTGAATCCCACATATTTCTGGTGAGGCTTTGCTGACAGCTCCTGAGGCACAGGGGCACTGCCCCCAGAACATGAGATTATGGGCAAGGAGACCCAAACCTCCCCATACCAGAAGGAAAGCTATGGTAATGCTCTGTTGCTGTTACATTCTTGGGTAATTTTTATAACTGGAAGGAAATGCAGGAGACAAAGAAACAAGATAATGGACCCAATATTACAGAAATTCCCTACAGTTTCCTCCTTTCAGAAGCCTGAGGCTCCACTACATTTCATGCCATGGAATTCTCTTATTGCTATTCCTGAGCTGCTGGGGAGTATCTTTCCTCCAAGCCCCTCCTGGGGTCAGTGCTATGAATATCACCTCCAGCAAAACAAGCTGAGGCAGGCAGCAGCCACGGATGGCATTTGTCTTGGAAAATGTTTAGTTATGTGAACATCAGCTTTTGCAATCTGATTCATAGCCTGAATAAAGGTTACAAGTTTTCAGGCTGGTATGCACCACATTCAACATGAGATTGCAGCTTTACCAGCTCTTTTATTTAATCTGAAGAGAGTCAAGTTACAAGGAACATATCAAGTCTTTAGAATACTGCATCCACTTGAATTTCCCCCCCTTTCTCCCCATTCCATGTTGCTTTCCAGCAGATATGAGAAGTAGAGTTTTTAGAGAGGTAACAAAGGAAAACAAATATTTATGTGTTGGTTGTTCCTCCAGGGCCACATGAAATTGATTGCTTTAATCAGCGACAGAAGGAAAACACTGTCTGCTATCAATGACTGAGTTAATCAGGAGTCTCAAAGGAAAAGTTTATTGTAGAAGAGCAAAAACATTCAACCCCCCATCCCTTCCTCCCTGAACCAGAGTCCTGCATATTTGCTTGGGCTTGTGTCTGGGGCATCCAAGACCCCTCCACGGCCTCAAAAGGAAATTAACATATATAGAGGACAGTTTTAGTGGTCTCACAGTATCTCAAGCCATTAGGTTCTTTATTCAGTTGATACCCTAAAATTAGGGAGAAGTAATTGAGACCACAGTTTAATGTAAGTAAATGTGTGAAAAGACTGAAAAATCTCTTTGGTGAAGGCATGGGTAAATAAAAGGCATGAACTTCTTAAAAATTATGGTGTTTGCACCACAAGGAAGATTTTCCAATGTGATGAACAAGCAAATGGGCAGTGTTTGTGTCAGAAGTTCATAGGTAACCCTGAAAAAATGCCACTTAAGTTTGGTTGGGATTTTTACCCTCTGAGAAACTCTTCTTTTTAAAATATAAGAAAAGTCTGTAATTTTCTTTTATATCTTGGTTTCCACTTCTCTCAAATTTTGCATAGATCCCTAGTGCTGTTTAGTGGAAAAAAAAAGAAAGATTTGGTTATTTAAACAGGTGGCCAGTCCCTATGGGATGTACAGATTATGTTGAGTTTAGCAAATGGCCATGAAGTCATTGTAGCTAAAACTGTTGATCAAAAGGGTTACAAATATGCTTTTCCTCTAAAAAAAAAGATAATGTATGGGGCTGTCTTAGATCAAGGTTTGTTTTTAATTACTTCAGTTATTTTATTCTCTAACAACAAGAGAAATGTGTAAGGATAGATCCAAGTTCCTTCTGTGTCCTCTTTGTGATGCCTCAATGACGTAGTGAGACGCTGATGATCCTGACAACACCTGCCAAAGGCTGCCATCCATTTCTTTTTCTCCAAGGTGCCTGAGGCTACGGTGACCTGGGTGAAGAAAAGGAGGGATTGAATGACTGGAGATGGCACTCACCTGCAGCAAACCCTCCAGGACTGGGGCTGCAGAGACAACGCAGTGTAACAGCAGTGGCTGCCAGCCAGTGCAACTTTCCCATGTGTGCCTGAGCTCTTTGTGCACTGAGGGGCAGAGGTGAAGGGAGCACATAAAGCTGGAGCTACATCTGTGTGGGGTGAAACATTTAATGACCTCAGTTTAAGATGTAGGGGCTGACTATGAGAGGTATTTAATACAGGTACCCTTCAGACATTGATGCCTGGTTTTGACTTTGGTAGTGATGGTGCACAATGGATTCCACTAGACAAGACTATCAGATGGATCTCAAGAGCAAACAATTTTTTCAGAAGGTCAGCATAAGGCAAGAAGCAGTTTTTACCCCACTGTACCACACCTGAAACATTTCAGAGCTTTGGTGACCACCAGCACAGTGTGGCAGCTTCTGAGAGCAAGTTTCTCAGTTGGGCTTCTGCTGCTGCTAAGAATGTAAGTTATTTATGAGGAGAAGGTCATGTACCCACATTTCAAGCTGTAAAGCAAGCCAGAAAACTCTCAGTTTCATGTAACTGTGCCAAAAGCTAAAGAAGTCCAATACATAGGAGAAATCACATTTCACTGTGACTGTGTGAGCGAGAAGGACCATAAGTTGGTGGCTTTATCTGAAAATACTTGCATTTGCTCTCTTTAGGATAAAACACTAAATATCTTATTCTCATTTGGGTTTTTTGGTTGGTTGATTAGAGGGATGTTTGGTTGGTTGGTTGGTTGGTTGTTTTGTATATTGTAACATCCCTAGCAAACTGGAGGCATGGGAAAAACAAAATCTGTAGGAAAATATGCTGTATTTTGAGATGCAAAATGATGCCTGTTAAGTGCTAAAATCAGTCAGCACTCTGCAGCTATCACAGTGAGTGTCTCGACAACAGAGCTAAAGAAAAGTATAGACTGTTCTATGGATGCTAAAAAGCTTTTGCAG
>VZTH01012251.1:1037-22789 GCA_013397815.1 Aleadryas rufinucha
AAAAATTGAAATTAAATTAAAAACAGAAGTGAAATGAAAATTGAAATCGAAATGAAAACTGATATTAAAAATTGAAACTAAATTAAAATTTAAAAACTGAAATGAAATTAAAATTGAAATTAAAATAAGCATTGAAATGAAATTGAAAAATTGAAATGAAATTAAAAGAAAAAGAGAAGTGAAATGAAAACTGAAATGAAACTGAAATGAAAATTAAATGAAAGCAGACATGGAAATAAAATGGAAATAAAACCCCAATTAAAACGACAATGAAAATGCAAATTTAACCAAACGAGATGGAACTGAAAATGCAAATCAAAACAAATCAACATCGACAACGAAACCGATCAATGACTCAACACAAAGACAACGAAATTCCTGAAAATAACACGGAACTCAAAATGAGGATGGAATTCGGGACCGATCCCAGGGAACGGCTCTGATTGGCTGAGGAGGAGTTGGGGGCGGAGCCTTTCCTGCGGTGCCGAATCCAGCGGGAAATGAGTTTGACACCTCTGGTGGGATCATCCCAACCCATCCCGACGCGGAGCTGCATCCCATCGGGAATGCTCCGGCACGCGGGATCGTCTCCACCTCCCATGGACACCTGGGTTGGGATCATCTCCTCGTGTTCCCGAGCTGTGCCACCGTCATCCCCCAGGAGCTGAAGGGCACCTGGGAACCCCTGGAGAAATTTGGGGTCCATCTCCCAGTGGCAAAACCCCAAATCCTCCTGGATCCCCAGTTCCACCTCATCCACGACCTACTGAGAGGTGACATCAACCCATGGGGACATCCAGATCAGCACCAGCAGTGAAGGATTTGGGATAAAACCAATCCCAGGACTGGAGAGGATCTCCTGAAATTCCCGAACAGCCCAAATTTATGTCTGCTTTTTGCTTTTCCTGCCATGACCAAAAACCTCGGGAGATGGGAATCTTCTGGGTCCCATCCCAACATGGGGTTTTTTTTGGGATCCAAAGCTACTCAAGAAGAAACATCTGGAGGTGGAAGTGGTGGTGAAACCATGGAATCATGGAATTTTGGATGCAAAGCTACTTGAGAGGCCGGAATAAACATCTGGAGGTGGAAATGATGGTGAAATCATGGAATCATGGAATGGTTTGGGTTGGAAGGAACCTCTGAAGGTTGGGTTGGAAGGAACTTCAGGGGATGGGAGAAGTTCCGGGAGTGGAGATGACGCTGATCCTGCAGCAAAGGTGTCAAAGCTCATTTCCTGTTGGATCTCCCATTGGATTTCCGGGAAGGAGGAGGGTGGGAAAGCCCCCACAGCACCGGGTGCACCTCCAGGAGGGATCTTGGATGAGTTCCTCATCCACCTTTCCATGAGGAGACTCAGCCGAGGGCAAAGGGACCAAATCAACGGGTCGTGACATCATGGAATCATGGAATGGTTTGGGTTGGAAGGGACCACAAAGACCATCCAAGGGACACCTTCCACTATCCCAGCTCGCTCCAAACCCCATCCAGCTTGGCCTGGAACACTTCCAGGGATTGAGGATGGGCACAGAAGCCACCGGGCCGCGCTTCCTCACTTACCTTTCGTGTCATTCACCGGATCCATGTGCCGGTAAATGTATCCTTCTAGGTAGGAATGGAATTTGGGAGTGGGTGGGAAAAAGGCCAAACAAATGGCCATGAGCTCCCAGCCGCGGGCCAGGCTCTCGTAACGGAAGTTCTCGGTGGTCTGCCGGCACAGCTGGATGTAGAGCTCGTCTCGCAGCCCCTGCATGCTCCAACCTTTGGTGGCGATCTCCAAGGCCACGTTGAGCTGGTCCGTCTTGGCCCGCCGGTCGCCCATGTACATCTGGATGAGTTTGAAGATCTCGCACGCCTCCTTCTTGACGTTGCGGTCGTTGGTCATGATCATGGGTTTCTTGATGGATTCGCTGCTCCAGGCCAGCATGTTGGCGATGGAGACCTTCCGTCGGAAGAGCCCTTGGGTGTGCTTGTTGAAGTGCTTGGAGGCCCAGTTCTCAATGTCCGTCTCCGAGGAGGGCTTGCGCAGGTTGAAGGTGGGGAAGACGCAGCTGGCGCTCGGCATCATGTTCCGCGTCTGCCGGCTGCTCTCGAACTGGGCGCAGGCACCGAGGTCCTCGGACTGGGGGACAACAGGCGGACAGGTCAGCGGTGCTGGTGGGATGGGAGCGCTGACAGAACGATCGATCGATCGATCGATCAAGCAAGCAACCAAGAAACCAACAGATCAACAAACCAACCAACCAACCAATAAACCAATGAACCAACCAAGCAACAAAATGATCAATGAACAAACTAATCAACCAACAAACCAACCAGTGAAAGAGCCAGCCAGTAAATCAATCAATCAATCAATCAATCAATCAATCAATCAATCACTCAATCAATCAAGCAACAAACTGATCAATCAACAAACCAATCAACCAACAAACCAACCAATGAAAGAGCCAGCCAGTAAATCAATCAATCAACCAACTGACGAATGGATCAATCAACCAAGCAGCCAACCAGTGAACCAACCGAGAAATCAATCAATCAATCAATCAGTCAATCAACCAATGAACCAACCAAGAAATCAATAGAGCAATAAAGCAACCAATAAGGCAATCAATGAAAAAAGCAATGAACCAATCAATCAATGAAACAACCAATCAATGAACCAACCAACCAATCAACCAACCAACCAATAAAACGATCCATCAACCAAGCAACCAGCAAAACGATCCATCAACCAAGCAACCAACCAACAAACCGATCAATCAACCAAGCAATGAACCAACCAATCAATCAATTAATCAACCAACCAACCAATCGTCCAACCAATAAATCAGCCAACAAACCAATCAATCAACCAATCAACCAACTGACCAGTGGAGAAACCAACAGACCAACCAACCAGTGTATGAACCATTGAACCAACCAACCAATGAATTGATCCAACAAACCAATCAATCACTCAGCCAACCAACCAATGAACCAACTGACCAGCCAGCAAACCAATGAACCAATCAATCAACCAATCAATGAACAAACAAACCAACAAAATAATCAATCCACCAACCAATCATCCAACCAATAAATTAACCAACAAACTGATCAATCAACCAATCAACCAACTGATCAGTGGAGAAACCAACAGATAAACCAATCAACCAACTAACCAATGAATCAATCCAACAAACCAATCAATCAACCAACCAATCAATGAAACAACGAACCAATCAACCAACATACCAATCAACCAAGCAACGAACCACTGAACCAACCAAGCAATGAGCCAACAAACCAATCAATCAACCAAGCAATGAACTAACTAACCAGCCAACAAACCAATCAACCAATCAACCAACAAATCAATCAATCAATCAATCAATCAATCAATAAACCAACCATCCAACCAACCAATAAACCAACCAACCAACCATTGCAGCATTCAGAGGTCTTCCCATAAGCCACATCCTCTCCAAGGAGCTTCTCCTCAATCCCATCATGGCCAAGTGGAGCCGGCCTGGTGCCAGCAGCCAAGGTGGGCTGTGGCACCGGTTGGCATCAGGAGGGAGGGGACCGGTGGGGTTAAGTGACACGCTGGACTCTCTTCACGCTTGGTCAATGGAGTCATGGACAGAAGAAGTTGGTGGCAACGTGGGGGAAGCAAAGGGCGAGTGACTCTGGGCTCCATCACTCCTTTGAGGACACACCCACCTTTAACAGCCCCCCAGGAAACCCCCTCTGCCCCAAATCACCTTCAAGGGTGGTTCTCCAGCGGCCACAGGAGGAGGCCGGTGGCTCCTCCAAGCCATGAGCCACGTGGATGGTCCTTCTGTACATCCCAACGGACAGGAGATGCCCAGGATTTAACCTTGACCTCTACAGAGCATCCAGCTGGGAAGGACCCAGAGGACCCCTGTGGACCAGTGTCCTCCTCCTACTGGAACCAGCACAGCTTGGGGATGTCACCCCAGGAGGTGGAGGGACACCCCAAGAGCTGGTGACCAGCATGGAGGAGGCAAACAAGGACAATTGGGATGGACAATTCCATGGTCCTTCAGCCAGCTGAGGTGGCTTCATCATCTCTTCTGCAACATCCAGGCCAGCATCACATGGGTTTGGTGGCCCTGGGGACATGGCCCATGGCAGGGAAGGACATTCCACACCACCCAGAGGTGACACTGCTGTCCCCAACGCGTGGAAGAACCATGATGGTGGCCCCCAGGAGGGTCCATGGGCAAGGTGACTCCAGTGCTGCCACGGACTCAGGGTTGGGCTTTCGATGAGGAACAGAAGAAAAGCAGAAGGTGGAAAGACCCAGGAGGTGGAAAATCCAGGAGGGGACAAGGAAGCCACCCGAAGAGCCACCAGAGCTGCTGGCAGGTGACTGAGCTTCTACTTCTTCAAACAAGTCAAGTTTGTCGTCTCTTCAAGAACTCATCCTGTTCCAATGTCGAGATCTCTTTCCATTGACATCGGTCTGCTCCCATCGTGACCGCGGTGACGATGGCAGGGACATCAGGATGGGGACATGGGAACTTCACCCTTGAGGGACCCAACCCTGCTGTTCCTGCAGAGGTCGCATCACCCCAAAGTGTCCTCCAACCTGCTGGTCAGCTGAAGGCCCATGGGGTTTCCTGGGCGGAAGGAGATGCAGGAGATGCTCGAAGGTGTCACTTGGTAGCTGTTGGGGACGTGGCTCTTCCCAAAACTGGTCCATGGGCTGGACCAGAGCCATGTTGTGCACCAAGAGCACCCAGGGAGAAGGAAAGGACCACGTCGGCTGGGGACATCAACCTTCTCCAGCCAAGGACAGCATGGTCAGGCCAGGGAGTGACACCGGAAGCGAAATGTGATGGATCCCCTGCTGCCAGAACCAATAGGAAATTAACTTCAGCTCTAATTAGCTCCAAGTAGCACCTAAGACACGGGGAATGATGCCCTGGCCTACCAGAAGAGGTTAAACCATCGGGTGTCAACGGAAAATGGCCGTGACCTCCTGCCTGTCCCATGGGGTGACCATCGTGTCACCTCAGGAATTAGGGAATCCTCACGGGAGAAGGTCTTGGAGCCACATGGATGGGGCTTGGATGCACCTCAATGTGGGGACATTCCATTGGTGACAACCACAGCCATGAGCATGGAAGGGTTTGGGTTGGAACAGACCTTCAAGATCATCCCGTTCCAACGGCCAGGGACTCCTTCCACTGTCCCAGGCTGCTCCAAACCCCCATCCAACCTGGCCTTGGACACTTCAGGGATGGGGCAGCCGCAGCTGCTCTGGGAAACCGGTGCCGGTGTCCCACCACCTTGGTGTCCCTGAGCTCGAGGACAACAGACCGGACAGAAAACTCCGGGAAGTGGAGAACGTTCCCACCTCATCCCAAGCTCCACACAGAGGGTGTAGGATCACTAATGGTGGCAGCTTTTTCTCCTGGCATGAAGATCCAAAGTGGATCTGGAGACTTCCAGTTTTGGGATTGAACCTCCTCGTGCAGCACCGAGTTCTTGGGGACAACTGCGCCCTGGGAATTTTCTTCCGTTGCCTTTGGATGTGACGCTTCATCGGTTTCCTTCCACATTTCCATGGACAAAAAAGGCATTTTCCGGATTTGCTGTTTCCCAGGTCCACGTCCAGGGGTCTTGCTGACACCAAGTTCCATCTTCCAGGCAGTTTTCCAGGTGGGGTTTATCCCCACACGTGGCATCATCACCCGTTTTTAAAAGCCCCGATAGCCTTTCCCTGCTTTTCCCAGCCTTTTCCAGCCTTTCCCTGGAGGGGAACGGACTGATGGAGGACATCCAGAAGCTGATGGAGGACATCCAAAAACCAGGGAAACATCTGACGGGCTGGAATCTGGGCACATGGGACGCACCAGCCCCAGCAATTCCAGGTCAGAGCCCCGGGGGCTCCTCTGGAATGGGAATTTGGGGCTGGAGGGATCTCCAGGACTGGGACAGCTCAGTTCCAGGGAGGGAACAGGCAGCTCACAACCCTGGGAAGAAAATCCTGGAAAACTGGTGGCTCTTTCATCCCAAGGTTTTGAGGGACCATCTTGCTAAGGACCAACTTTGAGGGACCACCTTGCCAAGGACAAACTTCTTTGAGGGACCACCTTGCCAAGGACCAACTTCTTTGAGGGACCACCTTGCCAAGGACAAACTTTGAAGGACCACCTTGCCAAGGACCAACTTCTTTGAGGGATCAACCAGGGATGGGCACTCAGGAATCCCCTGGGAACTGGATGGATCCAGGATCTGCCCCTCACCAAGGCAGGAGAAGCCACAGCTCAGAGCTGAGGCCACCATGGCACCGAGGTGCCCATACCCAATCCTGGTGTGGGATCACCCCGGGGACCATCCCGCTGGATCTGCACTGGAGGAGGAGAAGCTTTAACCAGGATTGACCTCACGGGGCACAGGGGAAGCCCCTCAAAACCAAGAACATTCCCAAGGGCGTTACCTGAGATGGATGCAGGTAGGGCTCGGGGGAGGCCAGGTTGGTCTGGACGGAGACGCTCTTCTCCAGCAGGATCTGGGGGAAGCCCAGCTTCTCGAAGGTGTTCCTCTTCCAGTGCTTGTTCTCCTGCTGCGCCAACGCCTCGTCCTCGCTGAAGGCTCGCACCACCGGGCCCGGCATGGGCAGCGGGAGGGCGCCGTCGCTCTCGTAGCCCGAACCGTCCTTTTGGGAATCCCAGCTGCTCCGCTGCTTCATGTGGTAGTGGGCCTGCTGCGCTTCCCAAGCCAGGCGCGCCTGCGCCAGGAAAGGCTCCGGGAAGCCCCGCGCCGCCTCCGCCTCGGCCGCCTTGCTCTCCGTCCGGTTCATCGGCGACCTGTTGGCTCCCGGCGTGGCTCGTTCCTCGCCCAGCTCGCCCAGCACCTCCCGGTCCCCCGAGCCGTCCGTGGAGGAGGCGTTGGGGTCGTGGGTCACCGAAGGCTTCCGGCTTTTCCTCTTCCTGGTGGAGGGCGAGTAACCGGTGGAGGACAAGGTGTCCTGCTGGCTGGACCACGACATGGAGTCCTCGCCCTGGGCCACCTGGGCCCCCGTCGGGCCGGGGCAGAAGTCGGGTCCCTCCATGCTGCTGTAGTCGCCCGATTTGATCTCCAGGCGTTGATCCCGCACCAGGCAGGGGCTGTGCTGCAGCGAGTAGGAGCCGCCGATGGGATTGGGGGAATATTTGTGCCTCAAGCCCGTCTTCATTTTAGGGCTGGAGCCCGACTGCTCCACGTAGACCAATTGCCTGACGTATTCCTTGCCGGCGGGGCTATATTCCAGGCTCATGAAGCGGTCGGGACACTTCTGCTTGGTGAGCACCAACTGCTGGTAGGGCGAGTTGGAGCCTTGCTTGGGCGACTGAAGGAAAGGGTGAGGCTTCCGGATGGGCGATTTCTGCGGAGATCCGGCCTTGTAGCTCCCGCTGGCTTCGTACTGCATGTCCACGGGGGGCTCGTCGTAGATGGGAGCCTGGTATTCCATGGGGGGCTCCTCGTAGAG
Organism: Aleadryas rufinucha; assembly: GCA_013397815.1. Classification (NCBI taxonomy): domain Eukaryota; kingdom Metazoa; phylum Chordata; class Aves; order Passeriformes; genus Aleadryas; species Aleadryas rufinucha. The sequence goes on from VZTH01012251.1 coordinate 8,521, forward strand.
CGGGGGCTCGTAGGCGTAGCGGGGCGACGAGGGCTGGGATTCGCTGGAATGTTTGCGGTGCTGCGCTTGGAGCGGCGAGCAGAAGGAATCGCCCCGGCCCAGCAGCGGCGAGCAGCTGCCCACGTGCTCAGCCCTCTTCAGGAAGGGCGACTGCTTCCTCTCCGGGAAGAACACGGAGTTGTCGGCGTCGGAGGAGAAGGTTTGGAGGTTGGGCGACTGTTGGCCGCCCGAGGGCCGGCGGGAGCGGGAGCCCGGCTGGTTTTCGGGGGCGTAGCCATTGCCTTGGTGCAGGAGGAAGCTGGGCTCCCGATCCGTCACCTTGATCAGCATCCGCTCCTTGGTGCCGGCGTTCCATCGGAGCGATGAGGTCCTGCGGGGAGAAACATCACAGCGGGGTCAGAATTCCACCCCCGGATCGCCGGTCCCAAACCTCCCAAACCATCGTGGAGCCCGGAGGATGGAGATTCCCAAGCGGCCCAGGAGTGGAGAGATGGAGATGTGAGGGATCGGATGGGATTGGATATTGGACAAGGGATGGAGGGACAGGACACGGGGAATGGCTTCCTGCTGCCGGAGGGCAGGGTTGGATGGGATAACGGGGAGGAATTCTTGGCTGTGAGGGGGGTGAGGGGCTGGGATGGAATTCCCAGAGAAGCCGTGGATGCCCCATCCCCGGAATTGTCCAAGGCCAGGCTGGATGGGGCTTGGAGCAACCTGGGATGGTGGAAGGAGTCCCTGCCCATGGGATTGGATGTTGGGAAGAAATCCTCCCGTGAGGAATTCTTCCCCTGGCACAGTGGATTTTCATCTGCTCTCTCCCTGTTCCGAGTCCTTGGGAAAGGCCATCCGGGCAGGGGACGCTCAGGAGGAAGAGCAAAGATGGATTTGACGGAGCTGCCCGGCTCACAGGAGGGATCCGAGCTGGATTTGGCTGTTCCCAAGGCACGGGGAGGCACATCCTGTCACCAATCCCACGCTGGAACAGAAGATGCCGGAGGCACCGTCTGCTCTCCCGGTTCATCCCTCTCCAATTCTCATTTATTCCCAGCCATTTGTCCCTTCTGTCCTCCAAGAAAAGGTGGAGTGAGTTCAGTCACTGAGTTCTGAGGGAAAAATTCCCACAGAAAGCCACGAACAGTTCCCTGCAGGAGGCTCCACAGTCTCCCAGGACTGTGCTCCTTGTTTATCCATGACTTTGTCCTCGCTCCGAGGGATTTGGGAATAATTTATTCCTTCCTTTTCCGCCTTTGGAGCTCCTGGGGACTTGAGCCTCCTGCTGTCGAAGACCTGTATGAGTTTGGGTTCCTCCACCCTGGTTTGATGGATCTCAACCCCTCACGGAGCCCTTCCAGGCCCTCAAAATTCCCTCCGCAACCACAAAATTATGGATTCATTGAATGGCTTGGGTTGGAAGGGACCTTAAATCTCATCCAGTTCCACCCCCTGCCATGGGCTGGGACACCTCCCACTATCCCAGGTTGCTCCAAGCCCCTTCCAACCTTGCTCTGCTCCTGAAAAATCTGCTTTTCCTGCCCAAATTATGCACAAAGATCTTGGATCTCTCCCTGTTTTCTTCTGGAAGACCTGGAGGTCTTTAATCCTCATTAACAACCTGATTTTTATACCCAGATCCCAGAAATTGTCAGGAAAGAAAACAGAAGAGCCGCAGAGGATTCCCAGCAGATCCAGGCAGCACATCCCACCCGGAGCCGCTCGTGCTGGGAATTCTGCCGGCGGCACCGGCCTTTGGGTTTCTTCACCATCTGCAAACAACGCTCCCGACCCTTGGGAGATGGTCTTGGAAGCCGTGGAGTGATGGATCACATCCTCTGCTTGGAGCTCCTGTGCCACGTCCTTGTTATCCCTCTGCTTCCTGATTCTCCTTTTCCCACTTTTTTTATTGCCCGCGGACAAGGAATTCGAACTCCAGCCGCGTCCAAGGGGGAAAAGCTTCGCACATCCAGCTCTGGGATCCAAGATCAGAAGGATGCGGAGCTGCTGGAGCGAGTCCAGNTTCCCTGCAGAAATCCACGTTTTCACTCTTTCCCCACCCCCACCCGAACACGAATCCCTCCTAAATCCAGGTGTTTTAACTCAAACCAGGTGAAACCGCCCCTTAATTCCCAGCTTTGCAGCTGGCATTAATATTCCGGCCCGCAGCATCTGGCAGCAGCGGATCCGAATAAAAATCCCCAACGGAGCAGCGGCGCTGCCGTCAAATCACCTCGTCCGGGCTGAGCTTTCAATCCAAATATTAAGTAACGGGAAGCAATATTCCTGAAAGCTGCCCTGGATTACGGCTAACCCCCCCCCAAAAAAAGCTCTGCCATGGAATAAATGGAATTTTCTGCCCACAGAAGGAATCCCAAAAAAGCCCTTTTTGTGCTTAAATCGCTGCCCACGAGCGGCACGGCCGCTCCAAGAAATTCAAGGGATGCTGGAGCGGAGAACGAGCCCCGGCCGCCCTCCTGGCACGGGGCATCCGGCAGAAATTCCAAGTATTCCTGTTATTTCTGGCTTGGCACCGGGTTCTCCCTGCTGTTTTCTCCGTGTGGGGAAGATTTCACCGGCTCCGTACATTTCCATGACAAACTGCTTCCCGAATCCCTCTAAATCAGAGAAATCGATTTCTTCGGAAATTTACATCATTTCCACATAATTTCTGTCTGTTTTAGGGCAGGATTTTTCTGTGTTTTCTTGAATCTCCTTTCCTCCTCCAACGCCTCCTCCTTGATCTTCTTCCAACCTTTGGGAAGTCAACGATGGAGGGTGGGAGGAGAAATCTCCGGGTTCCGCGCGCTCCGTGAACGACCCGGCTCCCTCATCCAGGAATTCCTTTGCTTCCAGTTGTTTTTCTGGAGAGGCACAGCCGCCCCCACCCCACACCTGCAGGTAACCACCCCCCCCNCGGCGAGAATTCCGACCATCCATGGCTCAAAACACCTTAAAAATCCATTAAAACAACCAAAATGATGGATTTTTTTACATTCCCGACGCTTTTAACGGAGCCAAGGGGCAGCTCCACTCCATCGAGGTGGGACTAAGGGAATAAATCACAGCCGGGTTTAAGTGGAATTCTTCTAACAGCATTTTCCTGGTTTTTAATGGAATGACGCGGCGACGCTTCTCCGAAGGAGGTTTAAAAACAAGAATATTCCCAAAATCGCCCATTTTTCCAAGATCTCTTCCCCTGCCCCGGTGTTGTTCAGACTTTGCAGGTGAAGATTAAAATTTAGAGCCGGGATTAAGTGGATTTTCCCCTCCCTGGGGAAGGGGAAAAAGCCCTGATTCGAATGATTAATTCAAATATCGTTTTCCGATGGATCGCGTCGGGATTCGCCGGCACGGGAAAAGCAAAGGATCCCCACCATCCCACCTCCTTGTGCCATCCCAAATTCCCACCGTGCCCTCGCTCTTCCTCACCTTCCTCCCCCGGCCGCGGGATTTGGGAGCATCTTCTCCCTCCACCTTCCACCTGAGCTTAAGATCCCCTTTTCCAGGGCGAAACTGGGATGGGAATGAGGGAAGCAGCCCGGCCCCCCTTCCCTCCCAGCTGGGCACCGCCGGCACAGCCTGCTCCGAGAGCATCCCGCTGGGAAGTTCGGGGTCAGGGATGAGCTGGAGGCGGAAAAACCTCCCTGTGCCTGGCACGGTGCCCGGCGCCGCTCCGGCAGCACAAATATCTCCGTGAAAAATGCAAGGAAAGGTGAGCAGCAGAGCCTGAAGGCGTCCAGGCTTCCACCTGAAGCCTCCCGTGATCCATCCGAAATTTTCCGGCTGGGAAAACGTCCTTAGGATGGAAATCCAGCCTCTATAATCATGGAAAAACTCATATTTTCTGCGAATTTATAATTAAATTAAGCGATAGGAAAACGGGATAAAATCCTAAAATCCTCCATCCTTAAGGTTTCGCTGCTCTTCATCTGCAAGTAGTGCTGTTCCCAAAAATTCACATGGAATTCTATGGAATTCCGTGTATATCGATATCCCAGGGCTTGGAATGCACCTGGAATTTTAAATTCCTGCTCAAGCGCTCGTTTCTCAGCTTTTGTGGGATTTGGGGTTCTCACAACCCCACCACGGCCTCTCCAACCCTCCTTCCACACTTCCAATCCCTCTTCCCGTTTTTAGGAGCCTGGAAGTGTCACTTCCTCCATGGAATTCATTTTTTTTAGGAAGCTTTTTGATTGGTTGAAGCTGAATCCTAGAAAAACCAGAAGGAGCGAGGTGAAATCTGGAATTTGGGCAATCAAATGGATATTTGGGAAGAGGGTGAGCCCTGGGATCAAGTTTTCCAAGGACCTGAGGTTCTCCTTCTCTCCTTCTCCTTGGGTGGGTCCTTCTGATGGGAAAACAACCAGGAATTGGAGTTGGAAGAGGCTGTTGGGATCAGGAGGAGATGGATTCATCCGTATTCATGGACATCCCAATTCTGCTCCTGGTGGGAAAACGAGGGCCTGGCAGCTCCAAATGGGAGCTCCAAACCCCTCCAACCTCTTCCCAGGATGATCCAGGTCTTTGTCCATGGAGGAACCATGGAGAAACATTCCCACTAATGGGATGAGATCCCAACTCCCTTTGTCTCCTCCTGAACACCCGTGACGGGACCACAAGGATGATTTGATGGATACAACACGATCCATGGGATATCCAGGGCTGGAGAAAATCCATTTTGGTCTTTCTGGGGGAAGTTTGGAGCGATGGGAATGCTGAATCCCAACTTTCAGCCAATCCTTGTTGATGTCAAAGCTTGGTTTGATGGATGTCCAAGATCTCCTGAAGCTCCTCCACACACAACTCCATTTTCCAACTAAAATATTTCCAAAGGATTATACCCATCTAAATACCACTAAAAAAACCCATTCCTATTATTTTTCCAACAGGAAAAGGTGAAACTCTCAGGGATTGTCCAATCCCTGTCTCTGGATGGCACAATGGGATCACCTTTAGCTCCAAGCCCTCAACACCGAATCTCTCCGTGAGACATCTCCAATGTCCAGCTGGCATGCTCCGGTGGCATCGGCTCTAATTAGCATCCATAATCAAAACAAGAGGGAGGTAACGACCCACCCCATCCCTCGCCATCCCATTCCCACTTTTTTCAGGAGAAGCAAGGCCAAGAGGATGGATTTCTGCCCTTTTCTGGCAGCTGTTTGAACATCGCGTGGTGCGATGGTCAGGTCGGGACGTTGGAGGCCATGAATCCATAACCAAAGGGTTTTATGGGATGTAGATGATGAGGAAACACCAAAGCGAACTCCGATGATGGTTCCCGATGAGTCACTTGGCTGAAGGTCAAGTTGACCTTGCTGAAGGTCAACCTGGGGTGGACCTTCCCCAGGCCACACCACCCACCGTGTCCTCTTGGTTCGGGACATCCACGATGGCCGGGTGTTCTCCAGTGAGCCCCTCCGGGATCAATCCCATCAGGAAGCCACCAGGAGGAAGCACAAGACCAACACAACCCGTCCTGGCAGCCGAGCCGGGCACGGAGGACACGGACGCCCGCGGGGACGCCACATGCCCGGGAGCCAGTCGGGGCTGCTCATCCCAATTAAAGCAATCCCCCGAAATAGCCTCTTTCCTGAAATCCAAATGTCACCGAAAACAAGAGGAGATCTTTCCAGATTGGAGAGGGAGGAGGGAATGCTGGGAAAGGAGCACAGAAGAGCCTTTATCATTATGAGGAATCAGCTGGGAAGTACAAAGAGACCAGAAGTGACATTTCCCAAAATAGCCGATCAATAGGGAATCTGCTCCCGCTGGCTCCGGGAGAGCGACAAAGAGTTCCAAAAATGGTGATTTTTCAGCTCTTGCCTATTCCGAGTGGATTTCACATTCCCCGGAGTGCATTCCCTACGCCAAAGCCCTTCATCCTCTTGGAATCTCTGGCCTGAATCATTCATCCCTGACAGGACGCAGGGAATGGCTTCCCGCTGCCGAAGGGCAGGGGTAGGTGGGATATTGGGAAGGAATTCCTCCCTGGGATGGTGATGAGGGGCTGGGATGGAATTCCCAGAGAAGCTGTGGCTGCTCCATCCTGGAAGTGTCCAAGGCCAGGTTGGACAGGGCTTGGGCAGAGGGCTCAGCCCAGGACATCCCACCACTGCTAAAACCCCAACAACAATCAACCCTCATCCCTTTTCTTCCAAAAAATGGGATTTTCATCCCAGGGAATCACTGGTGTCTGTTCTGCTCCTCTTCCTCACTTCCAAGGGAACCAGGGAACAGACTGACCTCTAAAAATCAGGAACGATCGCATTTATTAACTCTCGGTCGGAATCGCGCTCAAAATCCGGCGTGGTGGTTCCTCACCACCTTCCCAGGCTTCTCCAAAGCTCCCACAAGTCCCTTCCTGAATTTTGGGCCTGGATTCAAGCAACTCTTGGCCAAATTCTGCCCATTCCCTGCATCCGTGTGGCACCAGGACAACAAATCGAGATGGAGAAGGGCTGAACGTGGCCAGGGCAGGATTTGGACACTGAACCATTTGGACACTGAACCTCCAACCATGGAGGATGAATCCAGCAACCCCCAGGAGAGCCAAGAGGTGAAGGCAGCTGGAAAATTGCAAATTTTTGGCAAATTACAGCTGTCTCCCAAAACAGAGGTGGCCCCACCGCCACGACCACCTCCTAAACCCCGGCAGACCAAAACCCACTTCCGAAACCACCTCAGGTGCCTCCTCACAGGGTTCTGTGGAGCTCTGAAAGGTGGTGCCAGGATTTTTGGGAGCCAACCCCAATTCTCTCCTTATTTCCCTAATTTCTTGCTATGATGTAACTCCTGTTGACCATGAGAAGATCAAAGACCTCTTTAAACATTCCTGGATGTGGAGATCCAGGAGAAATTGAGGAAGACCAAGCTGAGGATCCCGTGCAGGTGAAGCAGCCGTGATCCTGCTCTCCTAAAACACTCATGGAAGAACTGGGATTCTCCCTGCTCATGGATTGGACGTCCCAACTCTCTGCCAAAGAGCTGGAACACAACGGGGCACCTTCTCCAGCTCCAAAGCCTGGAATGAGGAATTCACCATGGCTTTGGAGTACTTTGGTGCCATCGCTGCTGTCGGGAGGAGAAAGGGAGAAGAAGGTCTTTGATGCTGAAGATTTCTGGTCTGAAGTCCAGCTCGAGCAGCCTTGGACCTTCCATCCACTGATTGGCCAACGCAACCACGGGATGACGACAGAAATTTGGGATTTCTCCCACAAACAAGCGGATTTCCCGGTGGGAAGATTGATTCTGGATTAGCAAAGAGCTCAACTCCCTCATGAGAAGGAGGACATGAAGCAACTCCAGGGACCACAAATCCAGAGGGAACGAAGAGGGAAAGGGTTAAGGGCAGGGACTGTAATTGACCGAATGATGGGATTTGGGATTCCAGGGCTTCCCGACAAAAGCCTTCCAGGCAGATCGAGCACGACGTCATCCTCTTAATGACACCCACTAATCTTCATTATGTTGGACAAATCTCCCAGAGGAATTGTTGGCCGGGAGCTCCGAGCCAGGGCTGTCAAGGAAGCGGAAAAATCCTTCCCTGCTCCCGAGGATGTTGCTGCAGCTCCTGGGGCAATCCCAGCGGCTGCACCCCGGAGCTGCACCTGGAAGTGATGATGATCCCATGGATGAGGGTGTTCTCCCAGCTGAATCCCATGGGATCTCTCAGTCACAAACCACCTTGATCCCACACTTTGTCCCAACATCTGGGAGTTCTCCAGCTTCTCTTTTCCCAGCCAGAGGGGATGGAAGAAGGCAGGAACCCTGACCTGGCTCTCACCGAGCTTCCCCATCCACCAGAGAACTGTGGATGTGTTGTGGGACTCAATCCTCTGCCATTTTCCAGAGGAAAACCTCTGGAATTAATGCCAGACTTGAGGAGAAGAGGGCTGGAGTGGCCTGAGAAGGCTGTTGGGTTGCAGACCTGATTTTCCAGCTGATCCTGGAACCTTCAGGATCATTTCACGAACGGCGTTTGGAAGCGGATGGATCTGAGGGAGCTGTGGCAGCTCCAGTGGAAGTGTTTGATGGCTCATCCTACTCCCTGTGGAGTCTCTGGATTCCATCCTGCTCCAAATTTGCCATCTCCACATTGGCGTGAGCCCCTGGGACAACTGGAGATCCCCCAGTCCCTGTCCAAAGGTCCTGGAGCACCACCCTTCCCATCCCTGGAAGTGTCCAAGGCCAGGTTGGACAGGGCTTGGAGCAACCTGGGATAGTGGAAGATGTCCCTGCCCATGGCAGAGGGTGGGACTGGATGATCTTTAAGGTCCCTTCCCACCCAAACCATTCCGTGATTCCACGATTAATTTTTCCCCCTAAAATTAATCCCATTAACACGAAATCATCACGGGCTCCGATTCCAGCTCCTGGCACTCACGGGGTTAACCCAAAATCCCACCCCGTGGAGCCCTGCCGGCTCCGTGAGACTCGTTCTTCCAGAAGGAAGTCCACTCACAGCTAATTAAGCAAAGCTGCTAATTAGCTCCTTGGCTGGCGGCGGCTGGGGGAAGGGCGGCGAGGGCTGCTCCGTGGGTTTTTACGGGATTGGGAAGACGGAGGCATCTCCTGCGGCACAGCTGAGCTCATGTGTGCAGTGACACCGAAGCTTTTAATTGCCTGGGTGGCCACGGCCACCAGCCCAAATCCGCGTTGTCCCTGTTTCCATCACCGGCAAATCCCGCCGAATTCCCGCTGCCAATCCGATGCCAAACAGGAGGCTCCTGAAATCCCTGTTTCCCACCCGAACAGCTCCACGCTTCCCAAATCTCTCTCCTTCCCACTCTTCCTCACTTCCCGGGAATTGCAACCACTCAGCTCGTGGATGGGATCAGGTTGTCCGTGGATTCTCAGAGCGTTCGGCTGGTGAGGATAAAAACCCGATCCCATCGCCTCCGTTGGTTTTCCCTCTTGGAAAGCTCGGATTTTTTCCCTCTCTTCCTTAAGTGGCGATTAATTCCGACGCTGCCGGGAGGTCACTCGGCAGCAGTGAATTACAGGGAAAGGCGGGATGGAACGTGGCCAGCGCCGCCGGGGGATTTTCCACCCGCGCGTGTCTTGGATCGGGATGGAGATCGCGGCACACCGGGCTTTTCCGGCTTGGAACAGCAGGAAAACGTGCCAGGAAAAAGGATGAGGAACATCGTGCCCTTCCCAGTCATCATTTCCAGCATGGGAACCAATGGAAGAGCTGGAGGTGCCTCAACTCACCCCCAATTCCAAAAAAAACCACAGGAATGTGTGGAAAACGAGCAGGGAAAAGGGATGAGGAACATCGCACCCTTCCCGCTCACCATTTCCAGCATGGGAACCAATGGAAGAGCTGGAGGTGCCTCAACTCACCCCCAATTCCAGAAAAAACCACAAGAATGTGTGGAAAATGTGCCAGGAAAAGGGATGAGGAACATTGCACCTTTTCCGGTCACCGTTTCCANGTTCCAGAAAAAGTACAGGAATTTGTGGAAAACGTGCCGGGAAAAGGGATGAGGAGCATTGCACCTTTCCCGGTCACCGTTTCCAGCATGGAAAGCAATGGAAGAGCTGGAGGTGCCTCAACTCACCCCCAATTCCAGAAAAAACCACAAGAATGTGTGGAAAATGTGCCAGGAAAAGGGATGAGGAACATTGCACCTTTTCCGGTCACCGTTTCCAGCATGGAAAGCAATGGAAGAGCTGGAGGTGCCTCAACTCACCCCCAACTCCAGAAGAGAAACAGGAATTCGGGGTTTACCAAAACCCGGAGCAACCAGGCAGGGAGTGACTCCATAAATCCCCAAAATCTGGTCTGATCCTCGTCTTGGATTTTTTGCGGTTTGACAAGGACCTGGTGGGGTTCAATGGGGACTTTTGGGGTTCATTGAGGACTCAGGGGATCAAGAAGGACTTGGAGGGCTCTAACAAGGATTTGGAGGGGTCTAACAAGGACTTGGAGGGGTTCAAGGAGGACTTTTGGGATTCAATGAGGATTTTGGGGGTTCAGTGAAGATTTTTGGGGCTCGAGAAGGACTTGGTGAGGTTCAGTGAAAATTTTGGGGGTTCAATGAGGATTTGGGGTCCAAGAAGGACTTGGTAGGATTCAAGCAGGACTTTTGTGGTTCCTTGAGGACTTTTGGGGTTCATTGAGGGCTTTTGGAGTTCCACAAGGACCTGAAGGCACCGCAGGAAGGGAAGGGATGAGGAGAAGGATCGGAAGAAGGGGAATAAGACATCAGTGTCATCCACTGCCCCATTATCCCACGCCACCACCCATCCCAACCCCAATCCCGGAGGGAAATTCCGGCTACCTGTAGTGGAGGAGTTGTCCTTCCGCGCTGTAATCCCGATAAATATCGTATTCCTTCTCAAACACTCCGGAAGGCGACGAACTGGAAAACAGGAACGGCGAGCAGGGAGTTATCAAGGGCAACGTCAATGTCTCCTTTAGGATTAATGGAGATGAATCCCATTGGGATGGGCTCCACCTGTCCTGGATCTGCTCCTGGGACCTGCTCGAGCTTGGAGTCATTGATTGAGTCGTTGGCCAGATGATGACCAAGGCCTCATTGTCCAGCCCTTCAAAGACCAAATTTTCCCTTAAAACATCTGAGCAGATCCCAAACACCTCCCGGCTCCGTCCCACCCACGGTCCTTTCCGAGTGCCTTGATGCCGCTCCCGCTCCTCAACAACCTTGGATGGTCAGAGCCAAAGTGGGAAGAGGCAAATCCCCCAAAAAACCCTTTTTGCCACATTTTCATCTAAATCTGAGCCTGCAGAGCTCTTGTTCCCAGAAGATGGAGAAGGTCACGCCACCAACCCACTCCAAGAGACACCATAGCTGGAAAAACATGGGAAAAACCACCTGGAAGCACAGGATGGAATTTCCAAGCTGATTTTTGGACTTGGTGGGGTTCAGTGAAGACTTGGGAATTCAACATGGACTTGGAGTCCAAGATGGATTTTGTGGGATTCAAGAAGGACTAAAAGCCTCTCCTGTAGGATCAAACCCACCCTTGATCCATGTTTTTGGCTCCATGCTTTTCCAATGGCCATGAATCCATGCCAAGACCCTCCAACACTTCCCAAAATGGCACAAAACCGGGTATTGATCATTGTCTTTCCAATATTATCCATCCCCGCTGCCAATGAGCACAGAAAAAGGCTTATTTTTGCCCTAACAGCCATTCCTGGCGGGAATGTGCTCGGAATCGGTCCTGTTTGGAAAACACGGAGCAAATAATCAGCAAACATCTGGAGAAATAACTTTATTCCGAGCAGTTTTCCAAGAAAACAGCCTTAAAATCCCCCCCTCATGTCCATGTGAAGACTCCCACGTTAATAAAATTCGGATCTGATGTTGGTTTCGGGAGGAAAAAAAAGAGGGAAAAGAAACAAATCTTCCTAATAGGATAAAGCTCAAAATTTTTAGTCGAGCAAGAGGCAATAAAATTAAGCTTCTGTCAAAGCTAATTTTAATGGGATTTAGCCCTGGAATTATGACTGCGTGGAATTGCTTAATCCCTTTTTCCTCTCCAGTGCGTGTGAACGGATTTCCTTCTCCTCCTCCAGCATTCCCAAGAGAAAGGCATCACCTCTGATCCCGGTGCTGTACCCAGATCCATGGTGGAATTCAGATGGATCCCAGATCCATCCCTGGAAGTGTCCAAGGCCAGGTTGGACGGAGATTGGAGAAACCTGGGATAGTGGGAGGTGGCCCTGCCCATGGCAGGGGGTGGAACTGGACAGGCTTTAAGGTCCCTTCCAAACCATTCCAGGATTCCAGGAGAGTTCAGGAGTTGTTTAAAGTCCTTCCCTATGGATCTGCTTCCCAGCAGTCCACCCCCATCCCATACAGCAGCATCCCAGGTGAAAGTCTGGTGGGAATATCCATTTTTCCTTCTAAAAATTCCCCCGGAACCAGGTGGCGGCCAAAACGGGCCGTGAAACCCAGCGGACACAGGAATTCCCTGTGGCCTCATGGGATGGACCAACAGCTCCTCCCACTGCCATCAGTGAGGTCCACAACCCTCCAGAAAGGAATTCCCACTCTTCCAGATCCCAGGTTTCTGTTCCAGGTGCCAGGATCGAGCTCTGCGTGCTCCTCCATCCCTTATTTCGGCCGAGCCCAAGGACGGGTGGTTTTTCTCGGAGCTTTTCAGACTTCCAAGATCTTCCAAATCCATCAGAGCCACGGCTTGGTTTCCATCCATCCTTCCTCCCGCTGTTCCATTTCCCATCAGCATTAATTATCCCCATCCAAACGAACTCCAGGCCTCCTCTGGACCATCTCCGATGAAGTTTCTGTGCAGACGGAGTCGATGGATGAGCGAATCCATCCCAAAGATTTGGACTGGAGGCAGTGTGGCGGGAGCCGGGCAGGGAATCTCCGCAGGGATCCGCGGGAGGACGGAGCAGTGGTTGCACATTCCCAGGGGTGGCCGAGCCGGCTGCGCTTGCTTTTCCGGGATGAGCCGAGTTTTTGGGAATCATTAAAAGCCACCGGCTGAGGTTTCAGCGTTAATGAGCAGCCTCTGGAAGCGGCGGGCATGGAATTGGCCGGAGAGCCGGGAGCAGGACTCCCAGTTAATTCCTGGTTAATATTTAAACAGCAGCACTGCTGGATTCCTGCTATTCCGGCTTCCCACGGGCAGGGATGCGACGGAGCATGGCCCTAACCCTTTGCCTTCCCCCCTCCAGCTGTTTTTCCAAGGTTTTTAAGCCAAATCCTTATGGATTTTGCTTGACTAACAGATCCGTTGGATTAAAGGAGGAGTTTTACAACGAGGGTGGTGAAACACCGGCACAGGAGAACCTGTGGATGCTCCATCCCTGGAATATTCAAGGCCAGGTTGGACGGGGCTTGGAGCAATTTGGGATAGTGGAACATGGCCCTGCCCATGGAATGGGGATGGAACTGGATGGTTTTGAGGTCCCTTCCAACCCAAACCATTCCATGTTTAAAGGTCCTTCCTGCAATGTCCACCTCGACCCAGTTTGTGTCCTCAAGCTGGACATTCCCATCCAACCTGGCCTTGGCCAACCTGGAACAACCGGGATAATCTGGGAAGCTCAACCCAAGTGAATTTCCCAAGTGGGACTCAAGCGCTTCCACAAACACGGGGCTGATTCCCCTGGGTTGCATCCCAGAAATCCCGATGGATAAAATCACACGGAGCTGATCACAGGAAGCAAAACCAGTTCTAACTAAAAACCTGACCGGTTGGGAAACCCGGCTTTGGTTTTGGAAAAGTGTCCTGACGTCTCCCCAAAATCCTTCTCCAGGCAAAGCCAGCCCAGCTCCCTCATTTTCTCCTCACACATCCCGTGCTCCAGCCTGACCATCCTGGTGATTCCCCACTGGATTCTCCCAGGTTTTTCAGGTTTCTGATGACCCCAAACCACCTGAGGTTGCCCAGTTGTGGTCAAACAAGGATTAAATCTTCCGTGGACTTACCGAGGTGTTCCCAACTTCCCTTGCTCACCTGCACTTGGGATAACGCTTCCCAGGATTCCTGGATCCTCGAGCGGCCACCGGTTTGTTTGTCCATCCCGTGGCTACAACTGGCCTCGCTGAGCTTCAGGAAGTTCTTCCCAACGTGTCCTCAATCCGTAGGATCCCTCTGAGCTCCAGCCCTGCCCTCAAGCCTGGCTGGAGACTGGGGTGACTCCTGTCTGCTCCGCAGATTATTGATAAGGATATGGATCGGGAGAGGAGCCGGGATGGGCCTGGGAGGAGCCAACCATTGGGTTGGGAATGAACCCTTAACCACCACCCTCCGAGCTGGACGATCCAGTTTTTATCCATCAAGTCGTGTCCCTGTCCGGATTCCGATGTCCCAGCTTGGACACAAGGATGAGGGATACATCCAAAGCCCTTCCGGGACACTTGGAAAGTGATTTTCCATGAAAAAAGGGGATTTTCCAATAAAAAAGATGATTTTCCATTAAGAAGTGTGATTTTCCAACACAGAGGTGATTTTCCAATAATTAAGGTGATTTTCCACTAATAAAGATGATTTTCCATGAATAAAAGTGATTTTTTTTGATGAAAAAGGTGATTTTCCATGAATAAAGGTGATTTTCCAATAAAAAGGAGTTTTTCCATTAACAAGTGTGATTTTCCAATAAGAAGGTGATTTTCTAATAACAAAGGTGATTTTCCATGAATAAAGGCGATTTTCCAATAAAAAGGTGATTTGCCATTAATAAACATGATTTTCCAGTAATTAAGATGATTTCCCACTAATAAAGGTGATTTTCAATTAATAAATGTGATTTTCCAATAACAAAGGTGAT
>VZTH01012252.1:6213-48704 GCA_013397815.1 Aleadryas rufinucha
GCCTCCTCATCCAAGCCTCACTGAGGTTCAGCGCTCCAGGATGCGAGGACGTAGTCTGAGTTGCACCAGAGGAGGTTCAGGTTGGACATCAGGAAGAATTTCTTCACTGAAAGGGTGATTAGACATCGGAGCAGTCTGCCCAGGGGAGGTTTGGAGTCCCCATCCCTGGAGGTGTCCAAGGAACACCTGGATTTGGCACTCAGCGCTCTGGTCTGGGTGACAAGGTGGGCATCGGTCATGGGTTGGGCTCTATCACCTTGGAGGTCTTTTCCAACCTAAATGATTCTGTGATTCCCAAATCTCATCATTCTGGCATCACTGGGATCTATCAGGGCCCAGCCCTGCTGTTCCTGCCAGCACAAACCATTCAGGGGGGTTTAAACCTTCAGGTTTCTCCACCACTCCAGGCGGTGGCCAGGGCAAGAAGCACACAGGCTTTATGTATTCAAGCAAGATGCCCCAATTTTTGGCTCTGCTGAGAAGTGTAGCCTGCAGTGGAGTCCCCCCAAAGCCTTATGCAGTGCTCTCTGCCACCATGGTGTGACTGGCCAGCCTTCACTGTAAGAACACCACTGGAGATTCAAACATGGTGGGAAGCAGGCACCAGCTTTGTCCTCTCCAGGGAATGTGCTCTTCCAACATCTGGCTACATCCTTAACAGCTGGCAAAGGCCAAGGCCTTTCTCGATTCTCACCCGCCCCACAAACCCTTCTGCACAAGTACCACTTCCAAAGAGATGTGTAGAGTATTCTGAGAATGGGTCAGGCTGGAAGGGACCACAGTGGGTCACCAGGTCACATCTCCCTGCCCCAGCAGGGCCATCCCAGAGCCCAGGGCACAGGATTGTGTCCAGACAGTTCTGGAATATCCCCAGTGAGGGAGACTCCACACCCTCTCTGGACAATCTGTTCAGTGCTCGGTCCCTGCATGGGGAAGTTCTGCCTCATGTTCAGGTGGAACTTCTGTGCATCAGTTCCTGCCTGTTCCTCTCATCCTGTTGCAGAGCCTGGATCCAACCTCTGGGCATCCCCCCTTTAGCTATTTATACACATTAATGAGGCCTCTCTCAGGCATTTCTTCTTTAGGCTGAGCAGCCCCAGCTCCCTCAGCTTTTCCTCATAGCAGGGATGCTCCCTGCCCTTATTTTGTCACCCTCTGCTGGCCCTGCTCCAGGAACTCCCTGTCCCTCCTGTCCTGAGGAGCCAGAGCTGGACACAGCACCCCAGATGTGCCTCCCAGGGCTGGGCAGAGGGGCAGGATCCCCTCCCTGACCTGCTCTTCCTGATGTGCCCCAGGGCACCGTTCATGGTCATACTGTGACTCTCTTGCCAGGTGCTTGGGGAAACTGAAACAATGCAGCATTTGAATTTTGAAAATATTGTACCTGGCAAAACAGTGTTAATTTCAGGATGGGGAACCATTTCTTCTTTCAGAATGACTCACCAGCAGTTTTAAATGACTGCAGGAGTAGTAAGGGGAGGTTTTTCAAGGATCTAACTGCATGTACAAATCATCTGCTTTTTCAGGGACTGAAGCTGACTGGTAGTTTTTGTATAGTCTGCTTTTACGTATTTTCCCTGTATATCTTGCATGGACTTCTGCCTGGTTTTCCCCAGCATCCAGCACACCAGAGTGGTTTATCCTACTTGCAGCACATTCACTTTGTCAGAGTAAGTATAAACTAATTCAGAGTAGTTATCTGTATGTGTACAATGCATGTGAGTCTGGATCCTGCAGCTCCAGAATGACTTTTTTCAGCATTAACATCAGGCTTGAAGTTGCATTTTATGCCAGGCTCACCTGGGTAGAGAGACAAAAAACTGAAGATCCTTTACATTTATTGTTGAAGAATGATGAACTGGAGGGAAGAGTATGGTGCCACACTTGGAGCTACATCCATTCCTGCTCTCCCTCTGACAGGTCTTGTCACTTTTGCTGACGTACAGGAATGGCATCACACAAGGTAAAAAACCTCATGCCAGATTAGAACAGGAAGGAAAAGGATGAAGGTTTGTTAATAGGAGACTATGAGGAAATTTCATCTGAGCATTTCAATAATATGAAATAAAGAGGCATGTAAATATGGGCAGTAACTCCCAGTAAGGGAATGCAACATTTCCTTGTAAAAGAGGGTACAGCCCTCAGCTTTGGAAGGGAAATAGAAACATTATTGTGGCTATTTTCATGTGAATGCCTTTTATTTGTTTTGTTGGGTTTTTTGTTGTGGTGGTTTTAATGTTGGGGTTGGGTTTTTTCCCCTCAGTCTGGTAGGTCTTTGTGGCAGTACTGATTTATAACATAACCTTTTCAATAAAGTCATCACAAAAGAACCTAATTCCCAGACTGTGTTCATTTAGTACTGGTGTCTTCCCCATAGGATCCAGGCCCTAACACTCCTTCCCCTTTGCCCCCTAATTCGGGATATTACAACATAAGTGAGAGAAAAAAAAATAATGAGTAACCACAATGAACTCCACAATTCCTTCTGCCATTAGATTCCCACCCAATCCATGTTTCAGGTGATTTCTCAAGCAAGAAGGGGCTACCTGATAGGCCAGGGTTATCAGGAACAGCCCACGGTGTCAGCACAGTGTAGGTGGAGAACTCTGCTCCTGAACAAACAGGTAAATAAATGGTCTGTGTTAAGCAACAGGTCAAATCAGTGAAGGAGAGTGGAAAACCATATGTTACACCTGGCCGGCTGGGTATGTAGGACAGCACACCACACAGAGACCACTGGCTTTTATTGTATGTACAGCAGGAATTACTTCTTTAAAAAATCCTCTTAGGTTTTTGTAGTGACATAATAAATCTGTACATCATAGATTTCATAATTGCACCAACTTAAGTTTATGTATGCACAGAAAAAAAACCACACCACAGAAGAAGTGACTATGACAGTTGATGCTAGAAAAATGTGGTTTACCCCACCTGGAAAAATACAGAGCATAATACATCATTGGGAAATACAGAGTTATAGTACTGGAAAGACCTCAGATCCATCCTTCCCAGCTATTTTCACACCACGCCAGCACCTTGCATAGCAGCAGTTTGGATATCCTGAGTGAGGTGGTATTATTCACCCTTAACTTAAAGTAATCACCCTTGTTATATAATTAATCTGGAGTTGTTTGTCACCACGGCTGAGGCTTAGCAATGTGCAGAAGCATATGCTGACTTTAAACACATGAATAAATCCACTTAGGTCCTGTGGAGGTCGAAGCATGATGTCAGCTGTTCCCACTCACACCAGGAATGTCTTAGCCCGGAGCTACGGCACAGTTAATTCTGCACCAGGATAAGCACTTGTCTCAAACCCCAGCTCTCCAGTTCAAATGAACTGCAATGAACTCAACTGAAAAATCCAGGCAGCTCTCACCTTGCTCCTTGTAACACCCAGAGCCACCAGACCTAAAAAAAGTGTTAAAAACAAGAGCAAGATTCTTATTTTCCTTCCCCATGCACATTTGGTAGCATTTTATGCTTTCAACTTTGTTTTTTCCTATGATGTTTTGCACATCAAGAACACCAGAACTCTGCAAGAAATACATGGCAGAAAGTTTTCACTTGAGAAACACCTAGAACCAGCAAGGAGATGCAGTACCAGGAAATGCTGTGAAATTCCACCGATCCCCAAAACTGGTGTAATTGCCAGGCAATTTCATAAAAAAAGCAGCACTGTAAGACCAGTCCTTTCAAGAGCAAGACAGATACAAGGTCTGTACGGCCTGGAGACCCAACTTGTCTCACAAAGGAAGAGCAGGGAAAATCTGTCAGAAAGCCTAAGAATAAAACCCAGCATTTATGCCCGCACAGTGTATGACCTGTCCATTAAGCTGAAGAAGTTTTGCAAAGGTATTTTGCTTTCAAAATGAACTTTTTCCCACCCTGGCATTCCTTCTGCCTCGGATTCCCAAGTTCCATATATTGTCAGGAGTGAAATGACCGTAATTTCTTCCTGGGGCAACTAGGATATGAAATATTAGTGACTTAGGGATAAAGTCCTCCCCTCCTTTTTAAAGTGACTTTGAAAGTGATCTCAATCACTTTAAGGAAGTTACTTAGCTTGTGTTCCCACTGGAGATATTAGGTAGTTTTATTGCTTTCATCTACAAAGAGCAATTTAAGTCTTGTACTATTTACTCAGTCAAAATTCACACTAAAGCCAAGGCAAATCTTGGTTAGGTGAGGATAGGGGTTGTCTCCATTGAGGCAAATTTAAAGTTTAAACACCATAAAGCAAAATCAAACTACAAACACAGATTAAGAAGTTTCAGCTATGGGCAGAAAAATTCTTTAGAAAGGAAAAGCAAGCCTTCATCTCTTAGTCCTCATGAAATAAATACCATGCCTTCTTTGCTGTACAGAACACCCAGAAACACAAAAGTATGAGAAAAGGAACAACAAGGAATTAATATTTCCCAGGTTGTTTCCAATGTACTGTTCTGACATAATTAAATTGCAAGGCAGTAAACAAGAAGTTTTCAGTGTAATAATATCATGTGAAGATTTTGTCTACGGTTCAAGTGGGTAGTTATTAAAACACTTTATAATTTAAAAACCTAGACATTTGAACAATGGATGAAATTACAAAACACAGAAGACGATTCCCTCTGGCATCCTTCATAAAACTGCACAGGACACATCACAGTGTTGTTTGTGCCAGTTGACAAATCCAGTCTTTCTGACCCAAACCTGCAGTGTGGATCCTGCAGGTTGTGGGGATTCAGCTCACACTGACCCCAATACACAAAAAATGTACATCCTCAGATCTCCTGATCTTAAATGACAACCTAAGGAGGGAATGGGATCCAGTACTGTGGGTCTTTGGGGTTGTCATGAGTGAGCAAATCAATTGTCCCTTTGTGTTTAGTGCCTGAGCTTGTTTTTACAGCAGGACATAAATTACTTGAAGAGGAGTAAGAAGAGGTGAGGAACACACCAGCCAGATACAGAGATCCAACAGCAAACCAAACGATGTTTATTTTCCTGAGGAGTGACGGCAAGTAAAAAACAAGATTCCCTTTTCACACCAAATGTCTTGCTCTCCTCATCTGAAGAATTCATTCTCTCTCAACACGTGAGCCCAAGCCTTCACACAGTTTGCAGTAAAGAATGTTCCTCATTCCCACCATCAAGACAAGCACTCAAGTGATCAAGACCTTAAGATGAACCAAAACCCCACTTTTTTCATGTGTATCCATTCTCTGGGATAAGTTACTAGCAAACCCTAGTCCTATATCCTGCAAGTTACTTGGTGTTATTTCACCCCATTCTACAGCATGTGCTAAAGCTTCTGTAAATTAAAATCCCAGCTCAGTAATTTAAGAAGACTTCAAGTAGGTTACGTGCTGCCTCTACATTCTCAATTCCACAGCTCTTTGTTTTTAGTGTATGGATGTGCTACCCATGGAGCACAGTTTCACTTGGATTTCTTGAGCTCAGTGATCAGTTGTGGTTTTGTCCTTCAGCAACAAAGACTGAGCATTTAAAACTGGCAGGGACTTGACCCCTACCCTGCCCTGTAACACAGAGTTCCTGATAAAATCAAGAGAAGAAGTGTCTGTTGAGGGGACATGACATCAGGGGTTTTGATGCTCACATCATGAACCACTGTAGAACAAATGAAGAAACAAAACTTCTACTTTGAATTAAATTAAACAAAACTGTTCAGGCACATTCAAGCTGGACAAACCTGTATTACTGAACTGGGATTTCTAAGCACATTACAGCTCCAGAAGATTCATCTGTAACCAATTTTCAAAATACAGAACATTAAAATGCCTTGAAGTGTTTCCATAAGAAGCAGCATGCTTCAACGTACAACTATTTGATGGTCTGGTCTACTGTACTACCACAGTGATCTTAGGAGGTTACACATAAACAGTAGTTTTAAACAGTTGAAAGATTTTGATAGTTCAGTTCTAATATTTTCTTGGTAAAAAAGAAACCAAAGCCCCTCTACTCTGATATTGATTTACCAGGGAACCTTGAGTCCGTCAGAAGTTTGAAATGTATTTCTATTCTTCAGTGACTTTCTATTTTTGATGAATGCTTTAAGTTGAAAGCCCAAATATCTGCCAAAATGTTGGATAGCTTGAAGGGAGGAAAGGGGCCAGGGAAAAAAATCACTGTTGGCAAAGTAGGCACAGGGTCTATCATCCATTCACATCAGTAATTTAGTTGGAAAGAATGGATGTTTTTCTTGGCTGAAGAGAACAGGCTTGGTCCTTTGTCCTCAGCAGGAATGCAGATGATGGAAAAGTACAGGTAGAGCATGAAAGATGGTACCTGTGAAATACTGACATTTTACTCTTCTTAACAGCCAAAGTGAGAACTATGCCTTTACTTCCATCAGTTTTTCATTTGAGACTAAAGGAGCCAGCTGCAATATTTAGCAAGGAAAAAAAGTTATAAAACTCATCTGACCAACCACTCAGCACAGGACAACACTGGTAGATCTAGAAACTGAACTAAGGGAATGACTATTTTTTTAAAAGCTTTCTTCACAATTTGTTTTTTAAGATCTCAGTAAATGTTTGGCAAGTAAGACAAGCTATCCAGTGAAAAGCACTGTAGGGTTAACTATGCTCTATTCACCATTTATTGCTCCTAGCTTTGCATTTGATATGATGATTTATGTACTTGTCTAGCAAGCACTTGGGGGAAGGAATTAGAGCCCCTATGATGAGTTTTTGCATCAGCAATACAGCTTCTCACACAGGCAAGAAAAGCTACATGTAAGACTTTGCAAATACTTTGTTTGCAAGTAGACTCAAGTAGATTTAAAAAAAAAAGTTCTATTTTTTAAAGCGTTAACTTTTTGTAAGCAGAACATTGAACAATATGCAAGTATTGGTATTTGCATAATTTATTGGTTTATGGCTAACATCAAAGGCATCTCTCCACCTACACGGGCCGAGCAGTGATTACAGCAGGCTACAGTTATTACAGTAGGATATCTGAGTCAGCGTTTTCCTTCTGCTCCTGAACACTTACCCACTTCCAAATTACAACACAAACTGGATCTGGGCTTCTTTTTTTTTTTCCTCTTTCAGCCTGACTAGAAAAATCAGTTGCTACTGTTGCAGGCTGCAGTGAGGGAGCACAGTGGTGTCTTCTCTCTCTGTAGTGGTTCAGTCATATAAACTGGGTGTGATGTCTCAGTCCTGAGCTCCCTGTTGATGTAAACCAGGTGATCACATCTGGGTCCTCCCCACAGGATCAGTTGGGCTAGAAGTCACAGAGGGGTCACTGGTGCCACCTCCCTGCTCCAGCAGGGCCATCCCAGAGCACAGGACACAGGGTTGTGTCCAAACAGTTCTGGAACCAGTGAGGGAGACTCCATAGCCTCTCTGGGCCATCTGTTCCAGTGTGTGGTCACTGCCNGCTGCCTTCCTGGTCCCCACCTGCACCATTCCCCATCCTCCCTCCTCCTCCACAAGAAACCACACGCTCCTCCAAAAGCTGTTGGGACACACTCAGCACCGCTCGTATTTGGAGGAGCGACTTCATCATCAGAGAGAAAAAGCATTTTGGAAAAATAAACCAAAAAGACCACTGTTAACAGTGAACATCCTTTTATGCAAGTCATCAGCCATATTTGTATTCTCTAGTACTACTCTGTAAACAAGTGCTCAACTGGTGAGCAAGGATCCCATCGGAGAGGGTTCAGGTTTATAGGTACGGCTCTCCCGAAGCACCGTTCAGTTTGCTCTTGCTCTTGTTCCTGGAAAGGAGCTTCTTGCTCAGAATCCGTGAGAGTGTCCCCCCCTTCTTGCGGCCCTCCTCTGACAGAGGCTGCTGCAGGTACACCAGGTCGTTGTGGGACTGGCTCATTCCCGGGTCCTTCTGGTGATGCTGCCGGCGGAAAAACAGCTTCGCGCTTTTCTTCAAAATCCCACCTGCCGAAGGAAGAAGGTGCAGGACACTTTAGACAGAACAGACTGAGGTCCCCTTGAAGCTCAGCTCTAACTGCAGCATGACTAGGAAAAGCTGATCCTCTGATTTAAGCCAGTCTGGTGGAAGTCTCCTTCCTTACACTCCCTTAGCTCCAAATGCTCTTCTGGAGGCCACGCTAGTGGTCATACACACATGCACAGTGACTGGCGTGGGTTGTACCCTGGGCTCTCACGTGTCAAAGAGGCACATGCAATCTTTCCAACCAGTAAAGTAGAAAGGATTTTATAAAAAGGATGAAAGAGAGGAAATAATGTTACTCTTTGTTGTTTCAGAGATCAAAGGAGGTGAAGATCAGCCCATGAGGCGCCAAGTAAAGGTGGCATTTTAATTTGAGGTGCAGGACAACAGTACCTGGCAGTAAACGTGTGTGCAGTGGTTCTGCACAAGCCAGGCAGCAGGTGTTCTGTACAAATTCGGCAGCACCACCCAGAGTAACACTCACAAAGCATTTGCTATTTTAAAATTCTGTTAGGAATAGCAATGCACTTCAAGCAGATTAAAAATAATATTACATCTGCTTCCAACAGGTTCAGAAGTCTGCCCAAATCCCTCCTGTGGTAAATTAAGTTGCTTTATTTTGCTGTGTTCCTTCCCTTGACCCCATGTCAAACCCAGCATGCAGCCAAGGCAATTGCAGCTGTCATCTCACCAGGGACTCATGTTGCCAACAGCAGCTATCATTACTCCTCTCTTTGCAAGCTTGGGTTGTTTTGCAGCCATTCTGCCAAATTCCACCCTCCCTTTCCATGTGTGCCCATGTGTGCTGGTGTGCAGCTGGCAGGGACACTGCTCCAGGCTACCAGCACCACTCAGCCCGGTGTTGGGACATCACCTCTGTGTTAAAATAGCATCAGTTTTGCATAGAATTGGGCAGGGGTGTTGTCCCAGGTGGCAGGAGCCCATTTGAATGGAGGAGGACCCAGGTGACAATCCAGCACAGGAGCTTCTGGCAGTCAGACCCGTATGTGGGGACAGTCACCTCCCTGGCAAAGCTTCCACACCTCCTCCCTGCACCACCATCGGGTTTCCTGATCCGTTCTCAGTTCAGCTATTAATTCCTGTCATGGCATAGTCTTAATTCTGCTTTTCCTCCCATTGCAAATGGACACAAAAACCAACACACAGAGCAGTTCTTTCATGGGACACTGCCACAGCTAGAATTAAATGTCTGTCCCCCGAGGACCTGACAAGGGCTGCGTGTCACTTTGCACAGTGACAGCTGCAGAACAGGTATTTCATGGCAGCCAGATGCTGCTTTGTGCACACCAAAGCAGTCACAAACATGAACTTGGGTTTATTGCTTTGTACTTTCAGGGCTAAGCACTCAGCACCTGGGAGGATATTTCAGCTTGTTTTTTCTGGCAGCTGCTGAGACCCTCCTCACAGAGCACAACGGGATGGGGAGCAGAAATCAGCTGAAAGCAACCAGAACTAGTGGATTTGAATCTTCACTGCTCTCCCATCAGCCTCTGATTGATCTTTTTGGCAAGGCAATACCACTTCAAGCTGTTGTCAGCAGCATAAAAGAAGCAGTGTTCCACCCCAGGACACTGACAGTTGTTGATGTGCAGAGGCTGGGGGGATGCAGAGGCCTCGCTGCTGCGCAGCTCCTGTTTGAGCAGGCAGCTGTTCTGCCCAGCAGCCCTGGCAGCTGCAGCTGAAGCTGTGCCAGCAGCAGTAGGACACAAGGGTTTATCCCTAAGCAGATTTTTTGTCCCATCCATTCTGTCATTCAGACTGTTTTTCCACACCAGGAAACAGCACCGAACTAAGAATGCCCCAAAAACTGTTTCGGCGGCCTGGGACACCTCCCTGCAGCTGAAACACCGTGGGCAGCGCTTCCCTGAGAGCAGCACAGGCTCAGCACAAGCAGCAGCCCCTCGACACGAGAGCTCCCTGGTGGTCAGTCACTGCTGCCTGGAAGCTTGCCACATGCCCAGCAGTATGTAGCCAGTTTGGAGTGTGCTGCCTGGCAGTGGCTGTGGCTGCTGCGGAGACATGCAGCCCTGGGAGGGAGGCAGGGCAGGGCAGGAGCCTGGCAGTGCTCATGCTGGTCTATGTGCTGGTTCATGTGCTCGTTTTTATGCTCTTTGCATGCTTATGCCTCCAGTTCAACAGGATCCATGTGCCAGCCCTGCCCCCAGCACCAGGAGATGAGCAGAGAGCACTGTACGAACTCACTGCACTAATGTAGGGTGTTCTGAAAATGCTGGTGGGGATGGGATCACTTCTGAATCTCATTTGTGCTAATGGAGGAAGATTTCCTTCCACATCTACAAGGATATGAATAGAGATCGCTTTCCATTCCTTCCCAACTTCCAAAACAGTTTTTACACAGGTGGTTCTGTAAATACCTGCTGATTTTGTAAATACCTGAGATCCTGGTAGCTCTACAAGTTAGGCTAGAAAAGCTTCATCTAGAAAACTGTAAGCAGCAAGTTTTAAAATAAATTTTGTGCATATCTATATCCAGTTATGGGGTCACACATGATTTGCATGAGGATATTTTGATTGATTACCAGATACTACAGCAATGGGCATGATGGAGAGAGATTAAGAATGGCAGAGCATCCCTCCAAGCCTTCCTTGCTGCCCTCTCTGTGACCCTCCTGGACAGCACGAGCACCAGAAGGATGATTTGTCACAGCAGAC
Organism: Aleadryas rufinucha; assembly: GCA_013397815.1. Lineage (NCBI taxonomy): Eukaryota > Metazoa > Chordata > Aves > Passeriformes > Aleadryas > Aleadryas rufinucha. The sequence continues at coordinate 16,828 of VZTH01012252.1, forward strand.
TGGTCTGCTAAGACACCTGAGCATGGGAAGGTAATTTTGGAAGGAGAAAAGGAATGGATGGGGGAAGAGGAAAACGGGTGCCAAACTAATTTTTGCTTCCGTTTTTACAATGAGTGTCTCATTGTAAAGCTACATTTTCTTAGGGATTAAAAAAAAAAAGAGACAAAAATAACTTACTGTGTAGGTAATTAATTGTGGCTGGCATAGTAGTCATCTTAAGTTTATAAAAGGGAATGGGTAAGAAAGAGGATGTCAGAAAGGTAAAACAACAAAAAATATGCAAGAGTAAAAAAAAAACACTAACTTTAACACATTAATACACACAAAAGGCTTTTCAAAGCAGAAGGGTTTTGTTTGGGTTTTTTGCTATGTTTGGGTTTTTTTGTTGCATTTGTGGTTTTATTTGTGGTGGGTTTTTTTGTTGTTTGGTTTTTTGGGTTTTTTTAAGGGAAAGCATTTGACAAACACAAGCCTTGAACTATTCACAGCTCACTGAAGGCAGGGGGGTTGAAATGTTTTCCTATCTTACTCCATAAAAGCTACTCAGCTGTGACAAAGCAGAGATTCAAAACTTCCACAAAGACATCTGTGTATAATGAAAGGGATTTGAGCCAGTTTCTTTCAAGTATTTTTTCAAGATGGTACAACTCTCAAATTAGAGATATTTTGCAGTTTTTAGCAGTCTTATACTGAATTGTGTGAAAAGGATCTTTAGAAGCCTGATCTCTTTGCACAGAGAAACCCAAAACTAGACAACAACTCACACAAACTTCCACTTGCTTGTTTTAGAATAACATGTTGAAGAAGAGTCCAGAGGTTCTGCAGTTTCTCACACAGCTTCCTAAACTTTTCCAGGCTCCAAAATGAGACAAATCCCTTGACAACTAACCCACTCTCCTCACCCCAAACACACCCAAGACTTTCCAGTGCCTGAGCATGTGTGTGACAGGGATTGTTGCTGTACCCTCCTGATCTCTCATGTGGAGCAGCACAGCTGTGGGAAGGCTGGAGAACTTGATGCTCTAAGGGAGGGTCCTGACAAAGAGCTCCAGTGTCTGCCCTGTGTGTGTGGGAGTGATAATCCAGTAAAATAGGGAGGTTTTGTAGTGAGCCATTTCCAGGATCTCTGGGTGAGGAAAGGATAGAAAATAATAAAGCAAAAGAGGGGTGGATATGGGTGAAAAACACAGTATTTTTGCAGCTTTAAGGTGCAACCTGTGTGCCTGTTTGGGGCACAGTCCACTGCACTGGCCCTTTTGTAGGACTTCCTAACAGCCCCTGTGTTTACCACATAGCCACAAACCACTGCTCACAGGTTATTGGATTTACCAAGGAAACACAAAGAACCCTAAGACATTTTCAAATTGCAGCTATTCAGGTGTGTAACTACCTAAACAAAATGATCTGATGCCCTATTTACTTATTAAATTACCTTTTATTCCATTTTCTTTAGCAAATTATGAGAGAATCTGTTCAGCCAGGCAGCTTCTGCTTCAGCTGTGGTGCTTCCTGAACACACTTTAGTGAAGGCAGGGAAGCCTTGTAGTCAGAAGGAGGAGGAATGTATTAGAAAGCAACTGTGGATCCCTGCCATTTTCACCTTGGTAATGGGGCTGCTAATATAGGGCAAGTCCTGGGTTACAAGGACACAGTTTTCCTTGAGGAATTGATAATGTGACTAGTTATCTCTCTCCTAAATAACTGAGTTGGGCATAGTGAGCTGCCAGCTTCTAAGGATGGACTGTTTCCTCATGGAGGGGAGGGTAACAAAGCCTGAGCTGGCTCAGACCTGAAAGTGAAACAGCTTCAACCAACACCACAATCACAAGGAGTTTGAAGGAAAAAAAAAATCAATAAGAAAGGATGAACTACTGCAGCCAATTATGTAGAGAAAGCAGTCGCTGAAGTGGAAGTGAGGATAACATACCTTTAGATTTTTTCATGCTCCCAGTTTCTGAAACACTTAATGAGCTCCCAGATATTTCTTCAGAGGTCTGGTCTAAGAGCGTGCTGGTGTCCCACTGCTGGCTGCCATTCTCCAAACCCCAGGCCTTGTGGCTGCTCTGCTGTGGGTCGGTATCTGGGACTCTTTCTGAAGCACCCGATGACTGCTTTTCATCAGAGGTGATTTTTGCAACAGCTTCCTCCACAGTGGGTGGATCTGCTTCCCTGCAGGAGCTGTCCATGGCTGCAGCATAGTCCATCATCAGTGAAGCTTCACTGTCCTGAGATAAAGAGGTCTGCCCAGTGGAAATAAAAGACAGTACTGACACAGGTCATCCTGCTGGAGCAGAACAAGCCTCCCTGCAGGAGTTATTTTAACTCTTTACACTTGTATTGCTCAGGACCATCAGCGAACCCCTCGAAGCTTCCTTAGCTCTACTAAAGGAGAGGAGCATTTAGCAAAGTTTTAATCATGTTGTCAAGGCCAAAGGAGTGAAAAAAAGAATTAAGTAAATGGCTTCTACCTACCCCTGGCCCCACTACAAATAACAGGACTCCCTTATATGTGCTGCTGTAATGAAGTGTCAGCATACACAGAGAATCTTTCGGTCCTTTTAAGAAAATTAACATCAGAGCATTTCATCTTGTCTCCTTGTTTGCCCTCCCTCTGGAACAGAGACCAGAGAACCAGAGGTTTTTCAGAGGACTTTAACAGCTTTGAAAAAAAAAATAGAAACATCTTTCATACTTTTTCTTTGCATTTTCCCTACATGGGTGAAACACAGAGAAGGACTGATTATCCTCTCTTCTCACTTAAATTGATTTTCCCAAATCCCTAACACCACTCCTGTCCAAGGACACCGTGCCTTTTAGTCAGGCTGTCAAATCTAACAATCAGAACCCAACACCCTGATTTGGCTTAACTTGAAACAAGTTACAGAAATAACCTGGCACACAAAACTGGATTCTGCAGAGACAGAAGCAGTTGCAGTGAGTGCAGAAAAGGCTTTACAGAACTAAGCATTATCTTTAAGTGTTGTTTTCTGCTCTACCTTGGACACCCCTGATATGATAATGGTGCTTTTCTTTCGAGGAGACTTCAGCTTCTGCTTTGCAGACTCGCTCAGCTGCCGAATGGCTGCTTCTGCCACAGGGTCGGTGCCATTCAGTACCAGCAGCTCTGAGAAGAAAGGATTATTTCAGAGGGGAGAAGGAAAAAACAGGGAAAAACAGAGCAGAGACAGGCAGAGTTTGTTCTTGACTTAAAATTCACAGAAATGGCATAAACACCATAAACATCTTCCAGTTCACCACCTGGAGATCAGGGCTTGTCTTTCCCTCCTGTCACCCATTTTTGGAGAAAAGGTACTGAAGTGGCACTTACAAACCCTTTCCATGAGAACAAAGGAGGTTCTGGAAGCCTGGACAAAACATCCCATTATTTCAATGCATTGCTACCCTGTGGTGACAGTGGGGACATCAGGAGTTATCACAGTAATGAAGAACCATAGTTCTAACATGGTACAAGGCTGGCACATGATGCTACTTCCTCAGGTAGTTGTTCTGTTATTTTGCTCCTTTTCCAGACCTCCCTGCTCAGCATTTCCAGATTTACTATGGCAGTGTGACAGGGTGGGGAAGGCGAAGTGGCTGCCTCCAAAACCTGCAAAGTGCACCCCCTTTTCCCCTCCAACCACTGCACAGGAATATAAAATCTTATGTATAAAATGCTCTTTAGCGACAAACACGAGTTTATTTTTAAGCATGGCCCTTTCTGGCATCTAGGACACAAGTGCTTTGGGCACAGCAAATACACACTGATCAAATTCATCAAGCTCAGGAACAAACAAGGCTAAGAAAGTCAACAAGACAAAAATCCCCATGTTCAATTGCCTGAGGTGGACTTTTCTGGCAAGAGTTTTAGAACAACAAAAAGAATAGAGGCAAGAATAGCAGCAGTGTTAACTGAATCAAGCAGTGCCTTTTGTTACTGTGACATTAATGTAATAAAAGATGAGGCCTGGAATTTAGGAATACGTGTGCACAAGGAGTGTGCATGTCTGCACACTCATCACAAACCTTGACTTTTTCCATCTCCCCAGCCCCTGCATTAATTCTTATTGTTGTCATCACTCAGAACTATGGCACAGACATAGCATATTTCCAGAGTTCTTGCTGCTATTTTGCCATGATGTTTGTAGTTAACTTTTACCAAAGTTACTGCCACACCAAAAGCTTCTTTGTATTTCTTTCATTTGGCTTTTGTTCTAATGAGTAATTCCTCCTGCAATAAACACTTCACAGAAATCCCCCTGCACTCCCAATAAGAACATTGTCTGTAACAATATGGTCTAAGCTGTCTCCAGATGAGTCTTCCAGTAAGTGTTTTGTGTCTTTAATACCATAAACACTCAAGAGAGTCAACTCAGAAGTCTTGCACTATCTTAACGTTTCCCAAATTGATGTAATACCAGGCTGCTTCATGGTATCAGAGTATTTCTTATCCTAGAGATAGGAAAAGATCCAAGTGCTGTTACAGCTCTTCATGGTTATTGCTTCTTGCCCTTCCCCATATTTGTTGGCCAAAACATTTCTATCTCTCAGAAACCTCCTGACTGTGCCAGGAGCAGTCCAGATCATCTCCAGATTGTCCCATCCCCACTCAGATCTGTACACAGCAAGCTGAACTCCACACCAGGTGCCCCTGGCAGCCACACTGGGTCACATCTGTCACTGCTGCTGCCCACAGAGCGACTGAAAGGTTCAGTGGTGACCACACAAGGGACTGAAAAATATGCTGAAGATTTAGAGCTGCAACTTGAAAAGGTAAATTCCTCAGAGACAAAATCGGGTGTATATACAATTCAAAGTGAATTTATAATTAAAGTTATTGTCAATGTCACCTGACACTCTGAAGGCACTTCAACTGTAATCCAGGTGACTTAGGAAGGTGGACAAATGGGCACAGCAACCCCAAGAAAGCCCAGTGGCAGGGCTAGGAAGAGAATTGAGTCTTCCTTAAATCATTCCAGCCTCTGCCTTCTGTTCAGACACAGGGGACTTAGAGATACATGTCACAGGGTTTTAATTTAGTGCAGCATCCCCCATGCTTTTCTGAAAGGAGGCATCTTTCACTGTAAAGTAAGAGAGAAGACTTACTTTTGGCTTTTCTGCAGTCATCTCCTGGCTCCAAACCACAGCTCATTGTTATTTATTCAAAACCAGTAATTTAAATTGCCAATTAAAACCAGACTTCTACTGCAAGGCTGCCATACCCCAAACCACAGTGCTTTGTGACATAAACACCCAGTGCTGCTGACAGGCAGTAGCCATATGGGTTGGCTGTTACTTTAACAGGATCACATTAATCCCACGTGCACAACAGAGAAATGTTCTCACTGGCAGCTTCAAACATTTTTATTACCTGTATCTGAAGATGACAAAGTTTTGCTGACTGGAGCACCATGAGAATGGAGGGCTTCAACAGTGAAATCCTTTTCAGTCACCTTTACTTTAACTGGAGTTTTCACAGGAGAATCTGAGGACCAAGTTTTTTGGTTATTTGAATGGGTCAAGACAATTTTTATTATATTAATAAGAATTTATTACACCAGTTATGCCTGTTCAAATCATAAGTGTTTGAGAAAATTGTTTAATAGAAATTCTCAACACATGTTCTGTGGTAAACCTGACCCCAAAAGGCCAGTGAAGTATAGGAACTTACTGTTTTTAAATTTCCTACTGTAATACATTAGACAACACCCACTTAAAGATTTGCTTTAACAACTTTGTTGTTAAAGCAAATCTTTGTGAGACTTCACACCAAGACTGTTCACAGGTTTTACTTTAATAATTTTCCCAAGAAAAATTGGAAAATCTGCTCCTGGAGGACATGCTGAACAGTATTTTGTCACCAGGTAACACCAACCTTCACCAGAGATGATAATACAGATCAAGGTTAGAAGGAACAGGACGGTCTGTTACCAGCAAACCTCTGAGAGTGATACATTTGTCACGTGAAAAACCATCCACCAAAATCCAGGCCTTCTGCATTATCACACCATGGTGAAGACTTACAGGGTGTATTAAAAGAAACATTAATTGTTGCTCTTGTAAGAAACAAGTTTTTCATGAAAATTAAAAACCTGATTCTGGAGAACACGAACAACAACCCCACTCCAACACATCAGAGAACTCTGGAAAACAGCGCCTTCCTGCCATCCCACTCCCCAGTGCTTCTCCTGGTGCCCATGCATAACCCTGTGAGGGAACTCAGGAAGACCTGGACGTGCTGACCTGTGCTCAGAGGGGATGATCTCCCTTCCAGACGAGGTTTGGTTCTCACAGAAGTGACAGTGGTGACCACAGTCCCACAGGGCATCACAGTGCGATCCTTTTCGATCTTGGTGGCCAGCACTGGAGAGGAGACCTGCCGTGCCTTCAGCTCACTGGGTTCTATAAAAGAGAACTAAGGAGACACAAAAACACCACCTCAGAAGCACAGTCACGCAAGAGGGACACTATTTTTAACTGGTATTCCTTTAAGGTTTTTGCTGAGCCAGACTCCAGAGTTAATTCTTTTGATAAGACACAAATATCCTGCAAGCAGAACAGGCTGCTCCGACTCAGCCACAAGTCCAAAGCACGAGATGAGCATTCCCAAGCACTTCCTGAAGTAAAAGATCCACCCCAAAGCCCCAAACCTAGCAGTACCTCTGCACTAATGGATCCCAGCCCAGACCCTGGCTCCGAGCTGCTCTCCCTGGCTGCGCTGTTCAGAGCAAAGCTGTGCTGGCCAGAGGGTTGTTTCCTGAACAGGTCTAGAGGTACAGTCACCTTCCCAGATAAAGGACCTGCAAGAATAAAATCAGCAAGGTCATTCCACACCTAAGCTGCCAGGATGTGTAAGGGAGAGAATATGGGAAGGGAGGAGTAAAATTCAGGCAGATAATTGCAAGAACTGGTTCTACACCATGGGGCAGAGAAATGACATTTCACAGGTTTCTTTCCATTTTATGACTATTCCTCAGCCTGGCCTAATACTGTGCAACAGGGAAGAATGGAGCTATGAAATGTTACTTATTTACTGTTGTTTCTGACCATTATTTTCCCCTTTACATGCAGAATATCTAGGGAAAAAAGGAAACAACTATTAGGTTCTTGGACACTCTCCATAACCAGTTTCTGCATCTTTAATTTCAGAAGATGATCTGGATTCCTGGTAAACTGGTGCATCACGACAATAGTGTTTCTTAATTTGAACTTTAGTAAAATTTCAGCAATTCTCTTGCTCTTCCTCTGACTTTCCCAGCTCCACTAGACCAGAGCAAACTATTAGCAAAGTGATTGCTAATAAAAATCATGACTACATGATTTCAGAGATGAAATCCTAGTTTTCGGTGAAAAGCAGCATGTTTAAAACCAATAAATTCCTGTACTTCACTGGCCTCTCAGGGTCAGGTTACCACAGAATACGTGTTGAGAATTTGTATTGAACAATTTTCTCAAACACTTACAATTTGAACAGGCATAACAGGTATAATAAACTCTTGTCTATACCTGTATTGTACAAGTAGGGATCTACATTGTATCCACATTAACTCAGCTCTCTGCTTATTAATATGATGCTGAGTCTTTTATTTAAATCTTTGGGAGAAGAACAGCTAAACTGGTATGGAGGGGCAGAGGAGGAGGAAGAGAATTGTCAGTGCAATCCAGTGGGACCTTTTTCTTCAGGAAACCAGGCTGAAAGTTACATTCTCAGTAGGATGTAGAACAATCTTGGTGTCTGAGAGACTAAGGATGCTGAGGTACAGTCAAAACTAAACTTTGTGCATGAAACAATACAAATTTCCTGACTCCATATAAATTTCACTTTTTAATTAAAAATAAAAAATAGCATCCATATCAGAGGAATTTTTTAAAGCTTTTGCCTACATTTGACTTTCCAACTCCTCCAATAACCACAGATCATAAGCAAGGTATTGCACAAGTTGAATAGATTATTAAAAATAATTCTGAAACAACAGGATCAAGTAGTAAAAATGTTTGAGCTCCCATGTTTTATATTTAATCCAACATAATCAGAATTGGTGTGTTTTATACTTGATTGTGATTTTTATACCTGAATTGTTAGGCAGTCTCTGGGACTTGAAACGGAAGAATTTAGGATTAACCCCCATGATTCCCCTTCAGCCAGCGAAAGAACTCAAAAGCTTAACTTGAAACCAAAAAGGTTCACAGTGGATCTGTTAGATGTTGAGAAGATCAAAAAATATAGGCTATCAGCACCTGTGAGACTCAGTCTGTTGACAATACTGAAAGAAACTCAAAGATTCTCTGTAACCTTAACCCAGAGCATGACAGATGCACCTGATCAGTGTATGCTCCTTCCATCCATGGAAGGATGGATCTGACAGTTTCTCTATGGCCCCAAAAATAAAAGGGGACTTCTGTCAACACTCAGCAAAGCTCACAGGCTGATCAAGCAAAATAACTCAGTCTTAATACTTACTATCCAACTTTCCATCTTCTACTATTTGCAGTTGCAATGCTTTTGATTTGGCACTTAGTTCACTGTGAAGGAAATAAAACCATGTTAGGTCTTTGCAGGCCAAGCAGATTTTCCTTCCCCTTTCCCCAGCTTTTTTCAGCCCTCTCCAAGCCAAACACTGCACCTTGCAGGTGGGTAAGACTGACTAAAGGGAACACAGTCAGAAAACCATGGCCTGGTTGCCTCCCTCACTGTTGCACAGGCTCAGTTTGTTAAATTTCAGAGGCTTTTCTTCTCCAAGGAGCTGCCAAATGCTGCCCTCCAAGCTGAAGATGGTTCCTAGTCTGACTGCTACACCTCAACACTAAAAACCTTTGTTTCTCCCTAGACCCCTGACAAAGCAGGAAAGTGTCCTGCAAAAACAGGACAGATGCAAGGAAACAAAAGCAGTTACAGCTTTAAATGGGAAGAGCCAGTATCACTTTTCCAAAATAAGACTCAAGGATGCTACAAGCCAACAAGAACAAGTTTCTGTGTGACAAAACCCAGGTGAACTGTTGTCAGAATTACATATATGGTACTTCCTAAGATGGACTAGACAACAGATACAAAACCTTTCCTCTGACTGAGACAGTGAAGCAAAATGGGTACCTACTGAGGAGCCCTCCAGTAAAACTTTATTTTATAGCCTTCTCAGCAGGTGTTCTGCCAAAAACCCTAAAGGCATGCAGACACATATTTTATTTTGCTATGTCTCTGTTTCAGGATGGTGTGATCCTGGCTGCAGACCCCTTACTTCTATTAGATGTTGTGGGACATCATCTATTCAGCAGATTCCAAGTTTTTCCCTGCCACTCCCACCCTTCCTGCACCCCAGAACTTGGAAAGGAGCACCTTGATGGTACTACTGCTGCTTTGCCATGAAGCTAAAGCAGAGCCTGACATGGAGGTCAGTACAATGGTGTTCAGAATGGAGAATACTTTTGGCTCTGAAGAAAGAAAAGGGCAGAGGTGTGTGTGTGTGTGAACTTTAAAGAGGTTCAAAAAACCCTGCCAAAATCTTAATCAGTTATCTGTAAAAGCCCCCAAGCTCACCTCATACACTTCTGAAAAGCAGTGTGGAAACCCCAGCACTATTCCTAGTGTCAAGGCCAAATTCCAGTCAAGTTAATCACATCCTGCCTGCCCTCTCTCAGCCCTTTCAGTTGGAAAAGGGTATTATTCTTACAAACTTCCTGTCCAAAACTGCTGGGAACTTGTCTGCTCTGCAACACTGAACAGGGGTGCTCTTCCACCAACAGATGGCTGAAGTGAATCACAGACCCACTGGCTGAAGCACTTTGTGATACTTCAGAAAAGAAAATTCGTCAGTGACTCCCCCATTCCTAAACTCATGCACCACAGAAGCCATTGCTGCTCTGCTGTTAGAAAGTGAAAATGGAAACAGTTTTAGAACTGCTCACTTTTGACCTTATTTACAGCATCTGTGTGAATCACAATACCCTGTAGGCTGCCCAAAAGTCCCTTTTTTTTGTTCTACAGGAGAAAGAAAATCTAGTTAAGTTTTACACTCCCTTTTTAGTTATAGCCACCATTCTTTTAAATGGTCAATTGGTTTTGCACATTTGCTTTTTCCACCCAGGGGAGGGAAGGGAGAGACATTACATTCCCTCAAATGCAGTTTTCACAGTAAAGTGACTTCAAAACCCTGCTAACACTTCTTTTTTGGCACTGTAGGAAAGCATGAGGTGATTTATTATACCTGTGACTGCTGTCATCTACTAGAATCATGTATCTCCTACGGAACATCTAGAGACCTGTATCTCATATCCATGCAGGGGGTAATTAGATATCCTGAAGTTCCAACCAGCTCCAGATTTCTCTGAGGCCACACAGAGAAAGGGCAAGAATGGATCTATTTCAAACTGCCATCTTCTCTCACACAGTTCAAGTAAAAAAAAAAGGTGCTTTAGTGTAAAAGTATTCTCGGCAGGCAAGTTACTTACAAGATAAACTCTTCCTTCCAAAAGGGATGTGCAGCATTTTTGGCTACAGAGCTGGAAAACTTCTGCATAGGGTCATTCAACTGAACTATACACACAAGGTCTGTGCTGCCTGTAAGGGCAAGAAAAATCAATATCCAGTTATTCGTGCTCCATCACCAAGAGGCCACTTACTGAAAAGAAACCCCCTTCCTTGCACACTGCACTTTTGAACAGGCTTTTGCAGACACTTTCTCACCCTCCCACAGAATAAACGCCTTCCCCCGGTTTGTACACCGAGGACATTCGTGGCAAAGGTCAATATTGCATCACTGTTGTCTTATGAACTGTCCTACACACTGTGAAACATGACAGCCCAATTTAAATCCTTCCATGAAGCAACAAACTGCAGGCATAAAACGATCCAAAAAGATGGGGAGACAAAGAAACAGTGAGCAGGTGATGTTGTGGGTGTGAGGCAGGGAGGGAGTAAAGTTGCTTTCAGCTGCTTTAAAAAAACCAGAAGTTTTCTAAGTTCCTCCTGGCCACAGCCACAGTGGTTTATTTGGACATGAAAATAAGCTTTTTCTGCTGGCAAGTGACCGATGACAGCAGTGCTAATTCACAATGGTTTGTGCACTGTGGTTTTTAGCAAGTTTTAAAGCACTGCTGCAGACTTATCTCTGCCTTGATCTTGGAATTTGATAGTGTTGCAAATTGGCATATTAGGAGTAGTTATACTGCTGCTCCAAGGGGAAATAGTTTGCCAGATGTGTTCCTCTTAAACCAGTTTCTTTAATAGGGCTTTCACAGCATCAGAAATAATTCACACCCAGGCTTCCAAAAGATCAAGGAAAGCAACAAAAAGCTCACTACTGACTGTGTGCAAAGCAAACAAAAGATGCTGCCCCCAGTACTTCAGAAGAACCTGGGTTTGTATTTGCTGTCAGCAGCTCTCAGTTGTCCTCTGGGGATGCTTTGGGGCCGTGGATGAGCCCTGTCTCAGGCACAAAGGCAGCCTGGGCCTGGCAAGGTGATTAAAGGAGACAAAGCACTGTGTACACACAGCTTATTTGGGATCCAAGCTGACCCCAGAGTAAGTAGCTGAGCTGCTTTCACAGCAGGCTGAGCCTGAGCTCATGAACCTGGGCTGCTTTCTGCTCACCCAGCCATGTGTCTCTGCAGCCTGGTCCTGCTGCCAGGTGCCCAGCCCAGAGCAGGGACCTGCACAGCCCTGCCTGGAGCTACACCTGAGCCACAGACTGACTGGACCCAACAGGGTATTGCAGCTTTTCTGCCCTGGACACCCTGCTGTAACAATTAACTACTTCTTCCTTACCAGCAGAAATCCCTTTTGCCCTAAATGATTCCCTGCAGACCACATAGTATAAAATCTAGGGTGATATTTGTTTACATACATAAACTGAGGAGATAAAAACAGGCACAGCCCATAAGCAGAGCCCACTTCTGCTACTGGGTATTCACCAGCTGAACTAAGATATCTACAGGAGAGCCACGAGCTCCTATAAACCCTGTCAGCATCCATCAATCAGCCATGGTTTCATCAGCACAGACAAACTGCCCCTCCCCAGCCCCCTGTGTAACCTGTGCAGGTTAGCCTGCAATACTGCATGCTCTCACGGAGCCTGAGTTCCAACAGGGTAATTCATTATTGCAAGGGAAGGCCAGGAAAAGGGAAGGGAATATTAATTAAAAGTCAGCAAGTTATGTCCAGAAGCCAGCACCTTTCCAGCTGTGCAGGATTCCCACTGGATTTCAAGTGTACCAGTTAAACCCCATTACGCAGCTTCATTTCTCATACTCAGTTCCAAATATTTACACTGCAGGAGCTGCTGGGGAACCACAAAAATTCACTCCATCTCCTGTTAGAATAGCAAATGGGGATTTTGCCTCCCAACATCTGTGTTCCCAGAGCAGAGCACATTAATTGTTTCTTCTTCTTCTCATTTTTAGGCAAGGTGCAGAGGCTCTCAAGAGGTGAATCTTCTGTTCTATGCACCATATGCACACAGAGGTATCTCATCTCATGACTTTTAAAGGCAGGCAAAATGACCCAATCTTTTGGAAAGTTTAGTTTGCACTATAAAATTGTAGAGTAATAACAAATCATAGAATGGTTTGGGTTGGAAGGGACCTTAAAGATTATTTCGTTCCAAACCCCCTGCCGTGGGCTGAGACACTTTCCACTAGACTGGGTTGCAGTTGCCAGCATAGTTTTATTTATATAGGACATTTCACAGCCAAGAGTTACAGAATTGCTTTAAAAATAATTTGTTTTTTTAAAAAAAATGCTCTGCAGAGATTTTTAGGGGAATCACTTCCAACCAGGATGAGCAAAGCAGCATTACGCAAGACTCTAGGGCAGAAACCTATTACATCTAACTGAAAAAAGGAGAACAGCAAGTAGGATATATTTATCCAAAACTAGTGCCTTGCCCAATTTAGCAGCCACAAGCTTCCATTAAAAATACTGTTACGGAATTGTTTAGTGGCCATAAATAACAGAGCCTCCAATCTGTATTTCCGCTGACAGAACCTGAAATGTGCCTGCTCATGCCTCAATCAGTGACAGAGACATGCCTGCACTTGGAGAAGTCTGAATACTTGCAAGACAGGCCTGGTGCCGCTTTCCAAACCCAACACTAACTTCACTAGGCAGTGACCTCTTTTTTGGCTTCATTCTCCACTTGCAAGAGGCACCTTCTTCCTTTACCTACAGAGGTACTTCATCAGGGGGAAATATCCCTAACAACCAAAGATCACCTTTGAGGAGTTTCTAATACAGGAGGAGAGTTTTAGATAAATCTGCAAATCGCTCAAATGTAAAGAAAAGTGTGTGTAAAAATAAGGTAACCCTAAATCAAGCCAATGTCATTGCCAGCAGCTAATGGAGAGTTGGATTTGAGCCCCCTGTCTTGGGTACAGCCACAGTGAGAACTTTCAGAAATTAAGAATAAAATCCAGAAAATAATCAGCCAACTTTATACATGTGGTCATTTCAATCTGCTTTCAGCAATGATGGATTTCTGTACAAAAAGAACAAGACGTTTAAATACTCTAATAAACTAAAATATACATTAAGTCAGCACTGGCACAGGTTGCCCAGAGAAGCTGTGGCTGCCACATCCTTGGGAGTGTTCAAGGCCAGGTTGGATGGGGCTTTAAGCAACCTGGGATAGTGGAAGGTGTCCCTGCTCACGGCAGGAGGTGGAATGAGATGAGTTTTAAGGTCCCTTCTGACCCAAACCACTCCATGATTCCATGACTTTAAGAAGTCTATTTCTCAGAATACGGCAATTTCTTAAACCTTCTTTCGAGAGTAGGCTGTAACCCAGAACTTCCACATTATCTCACCTGAAAGGAAAGTAAAAAAAAAACCCACCCCAGCCCTGGCTGAAATGGAGCAGCACCAGCTGGGCTGTGTTACCTGCAGCACGGAGATCACTCAGCTTCGCCGCGATGTTCCTCACCAGCAGCTTGAGGTCGTGAGCCCTTGGAGGTTTGGGAGGACTTGTGCCCTGAGGGAGAAGGCTCGTGTTCTGTACATTCTGCAAAAGGCAACCAGGACAAGGGGCACTGTGCACGTGCCAACACCAAATCCTTGTGTCACGCTGACACAGGGAAGCAGAGCTGGGCTGTGACACCAACGAGGAGCCACATGGGAGGTGTGATCACAGAGCCTCCACTGCCACGGGCTGTGTTGTTCTAAACACGTGTCCCAGTTGGTTCTTGTCACTGAACACTTAAACTTATTTGTGAGTCATGAATATATAATAAAAGCATTAAGCAGAAGGACACTTCTCAAAAGATTCTGGAAGGAATGAGAGTTACCTGAACCTCTTTTGTATCTGCAGGCCTCACACTCAACACTACAGATGGAGAAGCTGAGCTGAAGAGGTTCTTCAAGACATCTCTGAGTGTTTCAGATATTGCACATGTCCCTGTTGTCTGTCCCTATGAGGAAAAAAACAATCAGGCTTCTCAAAACGCAGAAGAAGTTGAGGCAAAAATTAATTTGGTATATATCTAAACCAGCAAAGCCATCAAACATTAGCTTTGTCAGAGAGACAGACGTGGTTTCTGTTGCCAACAACACAATTTAACAGATCGTGCAAAGAATTACTTAAATTTCTCCATTATGTGTTAAAGGAAAGCTACAATTAAACACTGAAAAAGTCATACTGTTCTGAGAGTTAGGAAGGCACAGCTGTTATCCACAAAACCCGAAGTTCCATTAACAGTTTTTATCTTATGATGGTGATTTAAAGATGCTGCACTGCTCTGCACTCCCCTGAGAGCAGATCAGGTCATCAGATAAGCAGATCGGCACCGTTCCACTGATTTAATGGGAGTTATGCCAGCTTGCAACAGCTGAGAAGAAACTAATCCTGTGCTGCACTGAAAAAAAATATTATAGCATCTCCTGGAGGTCTTCAACCTTGGTGAAAAGGGCAGTGTATGAACAGAGAGCCATGCTGCTCTGGAGCACTGAGTTGTAGTCTGCCCATTTAAAACCCTCGCAGCCATCTCTGCGTAGCAACCTCTGAGGGGTCAGCACAAGCCACAGATTTTGTTTACACACACGTTACTTCACATGATTAATTCTAAGGTGTATGAAGAGAGTGACTGTCCCTGCCCTCTCTGTGCTCCTGGAGAATGCCTGCTTCCCACAGCACGCTCCTCAGGAATTTTCTTCTGCTCAGTTACCTACAGGGCACAGATTTTTAAATCAAGCTGTCCCAGAAAGGACAGTCTGACACCCAATAGCTCTGAGGGCAGCACAGGAGAAATCTCTGTGAGGTTTCTTTTCTAAAGAAAAGATTGAAGTAGGAGACAAAGATCTGACCTAAAAACAGAGGACCCATCCATCTTTTCTCATCTGATACACTGAGAGACTTCACTGATGTGCACCTTGCACAACAGGCCAAACAGATTGGGAGTAACAGCTCTTTCCCAACTACCCAGGTGTTACAGAAACATTTAGGGTGTTTCACAAAAAATCCCAGGAATGCTGTGTACAGAAATCCTGTTTTACTGCCTTCTTACCTAACTGGCCTCTGATGACAGGTTCAAAATGCAACAGCACTGGCCAGTCCCACAAAAATTCTGCTGTATTTACACCACGTGCCCTCAAATAACCACCATGGAAACAGATAATACTCATTCATTTTAATAAAGATCAAAGTAAATTAGGCTTTTTAAAGCCTCAGTAACAGCAATTTCATTACTTAGCTTACTTAAATAAGCAGATAAATTGTGGTTAGTCTTCACTGTTTTAGAGGTAATTTCCCTCCCCTGCTCTTACCTATTGTAAAATCCCAGCTGCCTCTCCTGCTCTGCCATCAGCCTAATGTGGCATCTGTTATTTAACAGTAACAACAGCAACCATAGTCACTGGACTTCTGCTCATAGGTATGTTGTTTCCATAGTTATTTGGAAAGGAGATTGATTAAAGAGCCTCCTGTCAGCTCAGCCTCGTTTTTAGCCACCCTTTTTTTGGAAAGTAACTCCCCACCACAACACCCTCGATAAGACAAACCATAATGGCTTAACTGCCACCCCAAAATGATAAAGACAGCAGGTTTCCCTTTGGGTTTGACTTGGGCTAAGGGTGTACACCACAGCCAGCCCGGGGCACATCAGCACACAAAGTCACCTTGTGTAAATCCAAACACTACCAGTCAGCCAGGTTGCCCAACACAACTCAGGTTCACCCAGCCATTACCAACAGAAAATGGGTTATTATACCCAGCTTCTGTGATGACAAAACCACTGTGGAGATAATCACAAGTAATTAAAGGTATTTATTTGTACACACAGTGTTGCTTCCGAGAGAGGAAAAAAACAAGACACAAAAGCTGACATTTAAGTTTAGGAGCTGGAGCAATTTCTGATGTGTAGCTTGCTCACAGGTTTTGTTTATTGCCTCTCCTCTTCCCTAAGTGCTAAAAGAAACTTCAAAGTGAAAATGAAGCCCTCTAACTATTACAGAACTTAACAGGCTCATTCTAAAAATGCAGGCAAAGCACAACAGGTGCAACTCTGCAATGCTGGACTTGGGCACCTCTCACAAAGCTGATTGTGAAGTCCAGTGACTGCACCAGAGTCATCTGTGTTTGTCAGTAAGGACTTAATATTTAATGACTGTTCAAATGTGGATAATCAACATGCCACCCCAGCATATGAAGGTCATTTACATGCTAGGTGTGCATGATAAAACCTACATTAAAACACACTTCAAAAGGCTTGTCTGTCCTTAGTTATGAGTTTCACATTTTTATGGACAAAAGCTGCGGTAATAAATTATTATGATTGTAGCTGTCTCAGTACAGGTCTTTAGAAGCAGCTCTACAATAAACTTATTTTTTAACAAGGCCTTCAGTCAAGAAAACAGCTTTAAAAAACACAAGCAAGTCTTCCCCCAGAGTTGTAAGAAACAGTTAAATCATCACATCTGTGCCCCCCCCCAAAAAAGTGTGAAGGGTCAAAGGCAGAAGAGAATCCCAGTCAAGACGAAACTCTTTCAGGGGACGTCCCAGTAAAACAATCCCCAATGAATCAGTGCTCAGATACAAAGATAAGGAATTCCAAAAACGTCAGAATATTTTTAGATCAACCATCATTCCCTTAAAATAACTGTATTTTTCACAGCTGTTTCTGAACTATTGTTGCCAGATTTGAAAACTGATTTAAATTAAGGAAGGAGCAACGTTGTAATTGCTTTGATAGGAATGCCATTACAACTGGGGTTTTTTTATTATTTTAGAAGTGTTCTGAGAGAAGATATTTAGGAACGGGCATTTTTCACACCCTGAATTTGGACGAAAAATGTTTGCAAAGTCATTTGTCTGGCAAACACAGACTTGTTTCAGTAATCCTGAAAGATGTTGCTGGATTTCAGAGATGTAGGTGTTTGATGGATGATCCATTTTGGACCAAGGGGATGGAGACCCATCTGCTCTACCATTACAACAAATAAAACTTACTGACTGACCTCCTGCACTGCTGGCTGGAATTCAAAGTTGATTTCATTGGTGTTAATGAGGAACCACTCAACTTTGACATCTTCTCCTTTGTCTTTCACGTAGAGCTGAAGCTGTGGACAGGAAAAGAGTTATTGAAGAATGTTCTGCTGTCCTGTAAGGAAATTGCAGATTAAGCTCCACACTAAGACTTGACACAGGAAGAATGACACCAGTTTCTGAGCAGGTAGCTTCAAAGTGACCCTCTAAGAAGGCAGAAGTTGCTTAAGCTTTGAGAGTGCATGCCAGTTAAAAAAGGGAATTGTTCTATACATCAAGTAGGCTACCCAATATATTATTTATCCCCAGTCTCCTGAAGAGGTGGCTTAATTTCTGTATTTACCACTTGCCCCAGAGGGAAACAAAAGGAAGAGAAGAGAGAACAACACTTAAGACTTTACCTGCAGGTGGACTGGGGACAGCTTCACAAAATATGACTGAGCTTCGGCAGCCGCGGGCGGAGAGGCTGAGACAGTGACGAGGAATTTAACAGAATCTCCCACAACATTGCAAGAAACCACCTGGAGAAAGGAAAAGGGTGAGGGGAAAGGAAGGGAAAACAAATTAGTCTTCAGAAGGTCTGGTGAAGGCAAGAAAGAAAATAAAGGAATTTAAGCTAGCAGAATTATGCTAAGTTGCACAGGTGGGAAATTTCTAAGTGACTTCATTCCTGTCCCTACCTCCTTCTGTACAATCTTCTAAAAGCACAGAGTTCAAGTATTCCAATCTGTACATGAAATTTAATACCTGCAAATTATGGCATTTCCCCAAATTTCTTTTGTATTGTTACCTAATTCAAAACTCCTTGCCTGACAAAGACACCTTTCCATTTCAGAGATATATGTATTAAAAGCTCCAAGAGAGCAATTTTGCAAAAGGGAGGTAAACATGTTTGTTCTTCCTCATCTTCTGCTCTAGGTAGCCTATAACAGGACAGCTGATTTACCAAACAATTTTTAGTTTAATGATATCCTACAAACGTGAAACTTTGGTATAAACCTGCTGCTACAGCAGAGGATTTTGTCTGAGTAATTCCAGTTCTCAGAGGGATGAGAAGGAGCAGGAGCCTTTAAGAATTTATTCAAGCCTTTGACCAAGCCAAGAAAGGGCCTGAAATGTGGTGACAAAGCTGAATGTCTGGGAAAAGTCTGAGTGCCACTTGACTGCAATACACTTTTACGAGCAGTAATTTAACTTGTTATCACACTGAGTTTGTAAACACTGGACAGTTTTTCCTCCCTCCCCTCTGCAAACTGACTGAGCTGCTGGAGCTGCCATGCAAAATTCCTGGAGTGTGCAGAAATTCCTGGAGTGTCCCTGGCGGCACAGCAAAACCCAGGGGGTGGAAGTCAGAAATTATTCATCACACCACAGGCACACGTTTATTTTGCAAACAGATGCGCTGGTTGAGGAGAGCTGCTTGTCACTGTCCCTCTGTGGTTACTGTCCCCACAGCTCCACCGTGGCAAGGACAGCTGCGCCCTCCTTACACTGACTCAGGCAAAGGGAACCAGGTCAATGCAATGCACAGACAAACAATTCCCTGCAAGGTTTGTCTGACAAAAACTCTGCATGGTGCTATTAAATTGTGTTTGTGCACTTACTGCTCCACTTATGGGCACTGGAATTGAAGCTGAAAGCTTTGAGAGGAATCATGTACCTCCTGGAAGATCCTTATCAGTCTCTCCTTAAATACATTTCATCTCCCTGGGCTCTCTAGGGTGCATTTTAAGGATGGCCGGGGCTTTATCAAGGGCCTGAGTACATCCATTAAGGTAGAGACTTAATTACAAAGGAGCAGGGGGTGGGGAGCTGGATATGACAAATAAAAATCCTAACCACACCCACAAGCAATAAGATTTGCCTTTTCAGGTACATCTGCAAATTATAGTTTAGAAGTGGACAAATGAGTTTCCCTCACCTCTCCCCTTTCCCGAAGACTAAATTCCTTCAGAAGTGATTTCTGACCTTAATCCCACACAAACACCACCAACACCCAGTATTATGGTAAAATATAAAGGACTTTTAATAGCTAACAAGAACAAAGAGCCCAGTTGCTTGTTTTACTTGTAGCTGAGTTGAAACAGAGAATCACTCCTTTCATTCAAAGTAATGGATTGACACGGTGACTCTTTAAAGACTTTGAAAATAAAAAGGTTCTTCCCTCTTTTTTGAGGGAAGACAAGGAAAAAGGACAGGTCTGATGCAAAAACTGCTGACACTTCTATATCCTAAATGCAGTGTTTTATCATCCATATGTTTTCTCCACACATCCATAGGAAGTTCAGGGCATTCAGAACAAGCTGGACTTGCTGCACATGTGATGCAGAGACACATTCATCTGGAATTTCTGGATGTCCAAGAGCCAAGGTTGCCAGGTATGTGGTTGATTAATGCTTTTAAAAAAATAAAGTGTGGCCAGAGAGTTGGCAGATGAGTTCATGTGCCACTTGTTTCTTAATCATGTTTAATTCCAAGTAAAGGATGGAAACAGACACTGCAGGTGGTGGAACTTTCATTTTTCTTTCTGCATTTTGTCAAGAGATGCTAAATCATTTTTATTATATATTTTTACCTTTCATTTCAAAGCCCAGACCAGTAGAGTTTGGGCTTTTTGTCTCCTTGATTAATTTATTTTCTGCCAACGACATCTACTAAGCCCTACTCCCCTTCTGCCCTCACTTTTACTAAAATAACTGTGGTATTCAGGTATGGATGCCTGACAGTTTTTAATCCAATCATCAAAAGGAGTGCTTCTATGTTTGTAAATGGAAAATAATATGCGTTTATGTCAGGTCAATCCCTTTGTTCTGGGAGCAGGATGGATGATAGAGTCAGAATACTGAGAGAAGCAGAATTCTGGGCTAGAATTTGAAGAGAAAGCGGCTTTGTTTTCATCTACGATGCTGCCACAAGTGCTGAGAAGGTGATTAAAGAGACTGCAACTGCTGCTTCCCTTGCTGAGTGACATTCCTTTAGAAGCGTAGCAGGTGATTTTGATAGTCTAGAGCAGAAATATGTAGGCCATTTCCCCCATGGCAGTCACACAAAGAAAAACACTGAAGCTTCCCGTGCTCCACTCCTTTTCCCCCTGCCCTGTTCCAACCTGCTTCCTCAAATGCATTTTCTGTGCACACATGAAGAGCTGGAGAAGGGAGGGCCAGGCAAAGCAGCCCTTTCTGGCTGGCAGGGGGGAGAAAGAGGAAGGATAGGTGTCCACAAGAAAACAGAGGAACCTGGACTGATGGGAAGAGAGTTCCCCTTCAATTTCATTTATGTTCCTCATTCTCTCTCCCACTCCCCTTACCAGAGACATCCCCAGCTGTCAACCCTCTGTGTTTCAGAGTCTAGAAAACCTGTCACTTTTATAACAAACTGCTCTTTAAAAATCAAGCCCTGCACAGCAGCTGGGACCAGCTGATTCTGGACTCCCAGAGGGGTCACCCCCCTGCTCTCTTTTGTGATCCAACATCTGGACAAGACACGTCTCCTAAATTAGCAGAAATAGGGTGAAACAGCAGCACAAAGAAACCAAAACCAAGGTATTTTCTCCCTTTAGCACCTCCCTTGGCACAAACAGCCCTCTCTCCATGTGCTTTGGGGATCTCCCAGGGAAGGGGTTCCCAGCCCCTCCTCAGGTACCTTTGTGCTCCTGCTCCTCCTCACTCCTCTGCCATCCCTTCTCACACACAGCTGGTACTTAATCACCCCACTGCCAGGGTTATTCCTGCTGTTTCCAGCCCCTCCTCTTCATCCCTGACCACTCCAGCCCATGATGGGATGAGCTGCAGTGGCCAAAACTCCCTGACCTGGCTGGGCTCAGTTCCTCACACGCCTGATGCTGGCACCCAGCTCCACTGAGCTGCAGATGCTGTAACACAATTTGCTCACACATACCTAAAATTGTGACTACAATGATCCTAAAAACAATTCTCTTCCTGATAAACAACTGCAGGAACAAAGGAGACTGAAAAAGCACTGCACTCTGAGAAAGATGATTTATCTGAGAAAGTCAAGTGTCCAGACTTGGGTACTCAAAGCTATTAAGGCCATTCCCCTTGCTTTGCCCTCCCCCTCTATATCCAGACTTCTTCCCTTTGCAGTTCTTCCGGACAGAGCTGCAAAATTTCAGTTTTTTCCTTCCCGAAGTAGCAGCAGAAGCTGCTTCATCTCAAGAAGCAGTGTGGTGCCCCTGCTCCTCACACATGGTGTCCTCTTGCCTTGAGGTTTCAATTTTGGCACTGGCACCCCATTAATTTGTGCATTTCACCTTCCCTTTTCTTTCCTCTTCCCTCCCCTCCCCAAGTGCAGCAGCTATTTCCCTCCCTGAGCAGAAGGGCTGTGACCTCAGGGGGGAGTTCTGACAGCCCTAAGGGGGAACATTTCCTTCACCTTCCCCAGGCCCTGACCACAGCACATGTGTGTATAAAACCCCCAGCAGTACAGGCCTCGATTGCCTTTTTTGTTTGTTTTCTGGAAGGTAATTAGTTTTACTGTACTTGGTATTTACTTGCAGAAAGAGCAGGTTACTTGAGGTTACTCAGTAGTATGTAACTAATACAAATATTTAACATTTTCACAAGAAAATTAGAATTCACCATGAGGCAGCCACACAGTGAAAGCTGCCTTGATCTCACTGTAAGATTTAGGACCCTCATGATTTCCCATATGTCTCCCAGAGTACTACTATGAGAAGGCTCTTTCTTTTTGTCAAGGAAAACTTATCTTGTCAGTGGCCACACAGACAGTCTGCGTGTTTAGATTAAAACCTCACCAAAAGAAAATTTTTCAAGTCAAAAACTTCTTCTTTTTGACAGTTATTAACACTCAGCTGTTCAGAAGAACTATATGATCTTGGTTACCAGAGCCAATTCCTTAATTTCTTGAGGGGGTTTCTCCAACTTCTTCTCTACCCCCTCTTCACCCAAACAACTGACCAAGTGACCAAAGCAAATGAAGGGGAGATGACAAATGCAATGTTTAACCAGGCACAGGTAGGTGTGGATTTTTAGGAGCCAGTATCAAATTGAATTTGCCTGTAATACAGTGAAAACCTCAACCAGTTTTCCAAATGGTGGTAAACATCACAGTGAAGGCAGGAAGAGTGATGGACTCAGTGCAGAAACGAGAGTTTCCATGTCAGC
The DNA here is from genome assembly GCA_013397815.1 of Aleadryas rufinucha. Taxonomy (NCBI): domain Eukaryota; kingdom Metazoa; phylum Chordata; class Aves; order Passeriformes; genus Aleadryas; species Aleadryas rufinucha. Next base: position 39,434 of record VZTH01012252.1, read on the forward strand.
AACAGAAACAAAGCAGAAGTTGATAGAACATGTGAATTTATCCACTCCTTTGAGGCCAACACATTCAAATTCAAATAAGTGGGGAAAAAAGGGGAGAGAGGGAATAAAACAAACAAGCAGGGAGTACAAGGCAACAGCACAGGCACAATTTTCAATCCACCTAACAAGTTCAGTGAACATCAAATGGTGCAAGGACAGGAAGCAGTACTTATATTTCAGAAGGGAGAAAATAAATTAGCATCAGAAACTGAATTGCTAGTTTGGCCTCACTGTTGTGCAAGTCTTTTCAAACCATCTGAGATGCAGCACAGCTGAAGACACAGAGACCAAGAGGAGACAGTAAAGCCCAGGAGAGGTTTGCCAGTTTGTGCTGCAGTAGCTTGGAGAGCGATTCACTGCAGAGAGTTTGCCTGTGTCAGGGTGCTAAGGCTTCCCTGCTCCCTGTGCCAAGCTGGCAGACGTGGCACAAGCCTATAGGAGGCCCACACACATCTGCAGTAGCAGCTGGAAGACAGACAGTGCCAAACCCAGGATCATCTCCACTGAAGCAAACAAACCCCCACCCCGATGTCTTCCTCTGACAAGGCACTCAGTTCTGAAGAAGGTTAGATCATAATGTTGTCTTGTTTACTTTTGTAGGCTCGCCCCACTGATAGTTAAGCTTGCACTGCATCATTCCCCCATTAAGGTGGACTGGGATGTCTGAAAGGGAGAGGATGGTACAGCCAGCAGGGAGGTGAAAGCTGGAAACAGGTAACAAAAGAGTCTTTCAGGCACCGACCCTACTGCACATTTAAAGTCCAACATACCTCAGGAGAAACCTGAAAAAAAAAGTGATGCTCAGGAAAGCAAGCTGGGAAGCAGCAACATAAAGGAAGATTAGGTCATCACCCAGGAAAGCTGAAAGACCTTGAAACGTAGGAGAGGAATGCAATAAAAACGAGTGTTGTGTGTGTGTGTAAGAATTAACAACTACTGCTCCTACAAAGGACAGCTTATCACCGGGAGAGCACCACAGGGAGAGAGACCTTGATGCAACAAGGCACTCACAGCGTGAAGCAGCCACAGGAGAGGCAGACTGGAGACTCAAACCCCTCAGGAAAGTACTTTCAGAGACAAAAAGAAGCCATCTCCTTGCATAGTGAGAGCTCACCTGTAGAGCTGTGTGTCCCTTCAGCCATCCAGTTTAAGAACATGGATTTAATTGGAGCTGCTGCTGAGAATGGGTGCATAGGAGAGACTTAGGAGCCAGGACAGCATTGTAAAAGCAGACTTAAGGAGCAACTCATGTAGGCAAGCTAAACAAAAGCTGGAAGGAAATATAATCCCTTCATAATACATTTACTGACAGCAAGCACCATGGAAGAAGAGTAAACACATTAAGAAAAAAGGATTGCATTAGTGCAAAAATTAAAAAAAGCCAAGGAAAAAATCTCCACGAGCGATAATTCCACCTAGGCTTGTAAAAAAACCCTAGTGAATAAAGCAGCAAAGCTCTGGGATGGCTTTTGAAGCAAAATGGGGAATTAAAAGACAACAGGAACTGTACATCACGGTCAGGGTAGTTCACCCCACCAAAAATAATCAGAAATAAACACATGTACATAACTAGGAATGACCCCAGTTAGGAGTGCAGCAGTGACATTAAAGGAATGGCACTCTGAAGGAATTTTACCCCTTTCCATTTGAGCATGAAGCAGAAAAAGAAGAGAGACTTCTGTCATAGCCTGTTCCATCCAAACCCCCAGTGCCAAGTCCCCAGCAAGAGAATCCTCTTTTTTGTTGCCTTTTTTGTTGCTGTTTCTGTTGTGAAGTTCAAGTCCTCTGGAAACAGACCGCACTAATGGAAAGGCTGGCAGAAAAAGCTAAGACTAAGAATATTTCTAATGTTTACTTTATTAAAACAAAACAACCAATACCACACAATGAAAACAGGCCACTTCATTCTATATATTTAGGCTCTGGCCCAAAATTGGAGTGAAGGCAACACATAAATAGGGGCTTTATCAAGGAGCAGTGTGGTGTAACCTTCAGCCACAGAGCAGCTCTGTTCCTATCACCACAGCTTTGGCCAAGCTGAGAACCAGCAGCATTCCAGCCATGTCTGCAGCACTGCACTGTGCAGCACACACCAACTTCTGTCAGAAGTCTGAGTTTGGGCAAGCTGCAGAGAGAGATTTCGATTTCACATGCAAACATTAAGAGTTTGAAGAGCAAGTGGGGAAAAGAAAACACAAAAAAAATCCCCCCCAAAAACCAAACACCGCCTTGGGATCTTTGGTATTACCTGAGGAATATGTAAGAGACAATTACCATACAAGAGAACTCCCGAGGTGTTTAGAGAAAGGTATGCATTTAAAGACGAAGGAAAAGTAGCTACCAGACTGCCACTCTAGGGTTATTATACCCTGTAATTCAAACAAATATTCAGGTTGTACCTTAACTGAAGGAGTAAGAATGATTCAGGGAACTTTTTCCAGCAGCTGTGCACAAGATTATGGAAATGGGTTTTGGCACAGTTCAGAAGAACCCACTGTATGACAGCAAACCTGTTTTATTCCAATAAATTTTAAAATGTGCTTCTATTGGTTTAAGCTGTTTTGAAACCATGTCAGATTTCTGTCTGCAGAGTAACAGCTCGATCAAGATGCTGAAGTGGCTCAACCCAGCCCTGCCTGTCCCTTCCAGCAACATTTTAGACACTGCGCTGCAAGACACCAGTTTTTTGTGCTGTTGTTTGCCAGCTTTTATTTGCAGCAGCTCTCCCTCGGGTCCTGGCTTCACACATGACACAGCACACCACCTTCAGACCTAGCAGTGCCCTCTCCTTACAATTTCCCATTGTGGCATCTTCCAGTGGCACAGAGTAACACTTGTGCCAACCCTACAGCTTTACCAAGTCCAGTTTCTCCAGCCCCATTGCTGGGGCAGAGACCACTGGAACTGAAATAAATTAAAAAAAAAAAAAAAGAGACAAAATAAGTACACAAACAGCTTTACATGTTAACAATCCCCAGCTGCCACCAGCCAGGGTGTGCCTCTAAGTTGTGTATCAGGCAGATAAGCATGCATAGTTTTCAAAGGAATCATAGTAGAGCTGCTTAGCATCTAAATCAAGACGAGCCGAAGCAAAATAACAAAGCAAAACTAAAAGAAGAGCATTAGGCTAATTTGATGCAGGTGCCTAAAGCTCAGCACCAGTTCAGATGTAAGCAGTACTTACAGTCACTAGGGCAAAAATGCAGGAGCTATCACTGCTAATAAACATATATAGATTTTTTTCCCCCTCTTCAAATGCATTTTTACTATTCCAAGAGCCACGTTCTGCCTTATTTTAATTTCGCATGCACTGAACCACCTCCCAGTGGGAGAGGAGGAAAAAAATCACTTGCTCCTAGGGTCCAGCAGACTCAAGACTTCACCCTCAGGACTTTGCACCTGTTCCAGTGATCCTTACTCAGCTCCCACTTAGGAAGCAAACCTGTCATCAGCCACACAAACAGCAAGAGGCAGACAAAGATGTTTGCCTGTCCCAGAAGAGAATTTTTTTTTCTTCTCCATGAAGTCCCCACTGCACATTTCAGCAGTAGGATGGGGAACCATCATCAGGACTGTGGAGGTGGGGGAGAGGGCTGCTCCATGAGCTCATTGAGGCTGTAGCTATAAACTTGGCATAACCCTGGTTATTGTGCATTTGGTGGAAGCCCTGGAGCGCATTCTGCTCATGACTTGCAAAAGAAGTGAATCAATGCAGAGAGTTTGCACAGGTTCATTAGAGAGGCAGCCTCTTACCTGCCTCCACAAACACAGGTCAAGGGTACAGATCTATTAACAAATAAAACTGCCACTGATGCTAATAAAACATTTCCTGACCCAAAGTACACTGAAAGGTAACAAATCCAAAGTTTACCTTCTCTCCAGCTGACTTTACAACACTAGTAACTTCTTTAACTGCTAGCTCCAGTGGTTCTGCTGGGTCATCTTCCTCAAATGTGAGCAACTGAGAATCCTAATAAACAAGAAAAAAAAGAAGCATCGTTAGGTGACAAACTCATCGTTTGAAAACAAGTGATAAAAATGCACTGCCAGTCAACTTCCTGGAATTGCAAACGTATGTCAAAACTTCCATGTATTAATTGCATGACACCTCACTACATAACACAGGGTAGAGCCTGAAAACATATACTTAGGACATAACTATGGGCCTAATCATAACTCATCTTTCCCTGTAGTACAATATCAAGGTACACAGTGCAGAGCCAAGTCTGTGAACAGCAACAGAGTTCAGTGAAACTGCTGTTCTTCAGCAAAGATTTATCAGTGCTGTAGTTTGAAAAGGCCTGTTTGGTTTGGCCTAACAATACGGCTGCACTAGGCTATGCCAAAACTAAGAAACCCCAAATATCATCTCGCAGAGGTGAGGAAAGAAGCCTTCCCCTGCCCAGCCCTCCTCATCAGTGAGGGCAGACAGTGGTGACAGACACTCAGCCTTCACAGAGACAGCAAGGAGAAGGCAGCCTTCGGGCACTGAGGTCATACTTTCAGAAGCATCATCAGCACTGCATTCTCCACCTGCTACCCACACCGAGCACTCAGCCCCGCTTCCCTCATCACCCGAGGTTGTTTTGCACGCAGGAATTTCATTAGCTTCATGCTGCTGACATTGTTTTGGGAGGCTGACAGCGGGAGCAACGCCACGCCGCAGTGCCAGGCGCTGAACTCCTGGCTCCAGCTGCTCACCCAGGCAGGGAGGGTGTGCGTGTCCCTGTCCAAGGGGCTTTGCCCGCTGGTCAGGGACAGGAAGCTGCCACTTGTGTCTGGTTACTTTCAGTTCCCAGCACCTGTGCTCAAGCTGTCTGGACCCTTCTCTTCCACAAGTGCAGGGCAAACCTTCATTTCTCAGCACAATCCACTCCTTTCTCCACTGCACCGTGCAATTTGAAAGGGCGGACAAAATATTTTCTTTCCGTTGCCCAACTTACAATGATATTTGGAAAGTGTTAATTTTTATTTCTTATCTTTCACACACATATGTTGCCGCGCTCTTCCTTCTTCCCCAGCCTGCTCCCTGACATGTAAGAAGGAACCTCTTAGGTTAAGAGGCACGCAAATTCAGAGACCTGGGGACATGCCACTTCCTAGACAGTTTATCCTCAGCATTTTGCACTGACATGACAAGGGTTCAGTCCTCAGGACAAGGAAATCAGCTTGCCACAGCCTCACCTAACCTCGTCACCTCTCAGACCCGGGCATACCATTACACACCAACGCACAGGATGCCATACTGCGCCTTTTTTGGAAGGGCAGGTTGGGATGGGAAGGAATGCCACGTTTCGTGCATCCTCCCTGACCCGGGTTACAGGCAAACTGACCAAACCCCGAGCATCCCACCCACCATCCAGAGGGCTCGGAGGACACCAGCCCTTGGAGTTACACCACACACACGCGGGTTCAGCAGGGCCTGAGGCATCACGGGGGAAGCCCAGCTCTGGGAATTATTTGCCGAAGGACGGGCCGCAGGCCCAGGCCAGGAAGTTTCCATTGTTTCCTCCTCCCCACACCCGAACAATGTTATCGGCGGAGCGAACCCCTGCCAGGGGCTGCGGGGGTCGGGGTTTTCCTTCCTCCCCATCCTTCCCTGCTCCCACGCGTGCGCCCACTCCGTGCCCCTGGCCAGCTCCCTCCTGCAAATCCCTGCCAAGCAGCCACCAAACACACACGTGTAAATATACAAACACACATACACACGCGGAGGGGAATACACCCGGTACATCCCTGCAGCAAGTCCCGGCGTCCCTACAGCCGCTCCTCGCAGCGGGGAGCGCCCGGAGCCGCGTCCCGGCGCGATGCCCCACGGCCGGGAGGCGCCGGCCCCATCCCGGCGGGTGCGGGGGAGCCGACGCCGGGCATCCCCCGTCCCTTCCCTCCCTCCCTCCCGCCGCCCATNCCGCCCACGGCGCAGTCCCCGCCCCGGGGCGGTGGAGAGGGGGGGCCCAGCCCCGGCCACAAGCACGGCGTCGGACCACAGGCACGGTTCTGGCCGCAGGCACGGGCCCGGACCACAAGCACGGCCCCGCTGCCGGTTCTGGCTCCTGCCCAGTGCTGCCGGCGCGGGGGCGGTTGCCAGGCGGCAAACGGGGCTGGCGGGGTTGCTCGGCCCGCGCTGTCCTGGAGCGTGCCGGTGATGGGCGCCTGGTGCCCCGGGGGCAGAAAGGGGTAGACGGGCTTGGGGTGGGCACCTGGTACCTCCAGGGGTCAGAGGGGCTTGGGATGAGCGTCTGGTGTCCCTGGGGATACGACAAGCTCATGATGGGCTCCTGGTACCCTGGGGTAGAGAGGGTAAAGGGGCCCAGGGTGAGCTCCTTGTTCCGGCGAAGGTAGAGGAGTTCAGGGTGGGCGCCCGGTGCCCCCGGGGTAAAACGACTCGGGATGGGCGCCTGGTGCCCGCGGGTAGAAGGGCTTGGAGTGGCTGTCCGGTGCCTCGAAGGGTAGGGGGGACACGGAGGGGGCACCCAGATCCCCGGAGGTAGAGGGGTTTGGTGTTGGGTGTGGGGCAGGTGCCTGCTCTGTTTCTTTCCTAGTGTCTCTCTTTATCCGTGGCAGCTCTCAGCTAAAGACCCTGCCCTGATTTTTTTTCCCAATCCACGTGCTAAAACAACCCTTGATTAAGTTATGAAGGCTGGTCGTGAAATGTCATTGTGAGATCTTGCTCCACTTGGCTTTCGGCCCCTTCAGAGCTTTCCCTTAAAGGGCAGGAACATCTTTTCCTTGCTGGAAACTGGAACTCCAGACCATTGCAGTGTGTGCCATGGATCACAGAGGGCAATTCCCGAGGCTCTCGGGGCGCTGTTTCTGCCGTGCCTCGTGAGGGAGCTGTGCAGGTGCAGGTGACAAGGTCCTGAAGCTGAGTGGGCTCCCAGAGCAGACAGCAAGGGCTTCTTTGCTGGACATTTTCAAGCACATTCCCAGCTCGAAGCAGAGGGAAGATGAAAAGAGAAGCGAGGAGCTGGCAGAATCCTGGAATGCTTGTGGCTGGAAGGGACCCTGCCCAGGTGTTAGGATCCCATGAGGGAGAGATGCCTCTGCCCAAATGAAGGTGCAAAGGAGCCCATATGAGGACCACATACAGATTTTATTTAACATGGATTTTATTTACCAAGAAAGGGGAGGTAGACAGGTAGAAATAAACAGGAAAGAGGCTGAAGAAAGAGAGAGCAGAAGATAACAAGCTGGAACTAGAGGACTGTAAGGTCCTTCCCTTCATTCTATGATTCTAGAAGATGTGTGGATGTGTATTTTAATTTGATATTATTATTTACTACTACAACTATTTCATCATATTATTATTTACTACTATTATTTCTTTTCTTCTTCTTCTCATAATTCTTATTCAACTTATTATTCTTATTCCTTTTCTTATTCTTGTTCTTATTCACTACTATTATTTCTTCATCATATTCTTACTCTTTTTTTGGGTTTTTTGGGGGTTTTGTTTTGTTTTGTTTTGTTTTTTGGGAATGGGGAGATTATGGTCTTTTTTTCTTACTACTGGGGTTTCTTAAATTCAACCTGCACCGTTTTGGAAGAATCACTTGTGTCACAATCCTGCAGTGATGTCTCTAGAGAAACACCTCTCATCTGTGCCCATTCCTTGTGGATACAATCCCAGAGGACCAGCATGTAATCCTTTCAGGATGAGAGGAAATGGCCTTCCATTCCACCGGGGGAGGTTCAGATTAAATATTAGAACAAGTTTTCCCTGACACAGTGGTCAGGTATTGGAAGAAGTTGCCCAGGGAGGTGGTGGAGTCGCTGTCTCCAGAAGTGTTGAAGTCATCTGGATGTGGTACCTGGGGACATGGTTTCAGGGTGATGATGGAGTGCTGGGGTGCTGGTGAGACTGCATGACCATCAAGGTCTCTTCCCGCCTTGATGATTCTCTGGGATTCACCCCTGAGCCACCAGGCACCAGCTGTCCTCCGTGGGTGCTGCTTTGGGGCTGCCCACTCCAGTAACTTTTGGTCTTGGGGAGATGCCCTTGGGATGATGCAAAGCACCTGGGGATTGCTGAGCCTGGATGGGCATGTCCTGGCAAAGGCAGCCCCGTGTGGCTCCCTCAGGACACCGGGTAGGCTGCGGGCCAGCTGCCACCTGCGGGGCTGGCCTGGCGCTGGCAGCGGGCACTAATTGTCCGGCTGTGGCCTCGGGCAGGGGCAGCGGAACAGCCCCTGCAGCGCCCGCCTGAAGCGGGACGGACGCTTCTTGCAGGGAGCCGGCTGCTGCCCGAGGGCCTGGGCTCCCGGCTGGGAAAAGCACAGAAAGCAGCTGAGCGAGGCAGGCACCGGGCCCTCTGTTCCTGCCTCTGGCACCTGCTCCTCAAAGGCAAGAGAAGCCCCATGCCCTCCTCCCGAGGGACAGGCACTGAGAGCCCGTCTTTTGCAAAAACTCCCAGTCTTTTCTCCCTGTCTTCTTCGTCTCCACTCAGCTTGAAGAAGTTCAATTTGTCCCACATGTCCTCTTCCAGCAGCAAGGGCTTGACCCCATTGCTGTGGATGCTCACATGTTCCCAATTGCTGTGTGTGAGCTCTTTGTCACTGTCATCTTCCCAACTGGACTGCATGGAGGGTCTGCTACCAGTGCCGTGGGACAACTCTTAGCCAATGGAGACCTCCCTTTTGGAAAGCTCTTGGCCAACAGAGCCCTCCCAGTCAGATGGTTCTGGGAGCTACCAACTTCTCCTTGGGACAGCCCTTGCTCCATGCATTCTTCCAAGTCGGAAAATTCTTGGTAGCTAAGGGCTTCTCTGTGGGACAGCTCTTGCTTGCTGCACTCATCCCAGTCAGAGAGTTCTTCAGAGCTACTGACATCTCCTTGGAAGAGCTCTCACTCAAGAGATTCTTCCCAGTTTGAGACCTCTTGGTAGCTCCTAACATCTCCCCACTGGGAAAGCTCGTGATCCCCATCCGATTCCCACTCCTCCTCCGCTCTTCATCCACCATGGCAAATGTTCCCTCCTCCTCAGTCCCTGACAGGGGCAGGACTGAGCCACCCACTGCCCCCACCAAGTGCCTGCTGAGGGCCTGGTCTTCCAGGCAAGGGGCTGAGTGGCTGGCAGTTGGGATGTCCTCCTCCATCTCTGTTGTGTTCTAGCACAGAGAGATCCTGGGAGCTGCTTCCTCCTGAGAGAGTGGCTCTCCTGGGACTGGGCACCCCAGGGCACACCATGCACCTGTGTCACAAAGGGCCAGACCTGGCACCCCTTCAACAGCTG
>VZTH01012252.1:49130-77593 GCA_013397815.1 Aleadryas rufinucha
GGCTCGGTCCCTGCTGCCACAAGGGCGCTGCCGAGGGCTCCCCGCCCGCCGGGGCCGGGCTCGGACCCTGCTGCCACAGGGGCGCTGCCGAGAGCTCCCCGCCCGCCGGGGCCGGGCCGGGATTGAGGGGCGGCCGCCGCCCGCTCCGGCCCCTTGTCCCGGCCCCCATCTCGAGCAGGGCCACCCAGAGCCGGTTGTGCGGGGCCACGGCCACACTGATGGCTTTTGAACTTCTCCTTGGGCTCTACAACCTCTCTGAGCAACCCGTTCCAGTGCTTGCTCACCCTCCCAGTGAAAAGCTGCTTTTCCTCCTGCTCAGAGGGAACCTCCTGTGTTTCAGTTTGTGTCCCTTGTGTCCTGTTCTGTCTCTTGGACACCAATGCCAAGAGCCTGGCTCTGTCCTCTTGGAACCTTCCCTTCAGGCATTTCTATACCCTGATCAAATTCCCCCGGAGACTTCTGTAGCCTCTCCCCCGCCAGTTCCCTCAGCCTTTCTTCCTCTGAGAGATGCTCCAGCCTGTGAATCATCTTCATGGCCTTTCAGTGGCCCCTCTCCAGTGGAGACACAGCACTTCAGCTGAGGCCTCACCATTGCTGAGGAGAGGGCAAGGATTCCTTCCCTCAGCCTGCCAGCGACACTCCTAACACTCAAGTATTTTCCTTTCTTGTGCACCTGTGTACTCAGAATAGTCCCTGTGAACATTCAGGATCTTACACATGAGAGCATTGCTCTGGGGATGCGATTAATAAAGCAATTAGTTTTTCATGTCTCCATGTACTTTGAGCATGGGGACTGACTTGCTCCTAGTCTCTGCTATGTGCTGGTTTTTTATAAAGGAACGTCTGTATTTCCCAAAACCTAGGTTTCCTTTTAACTTGCAAGTATATATGTATCTCTGTCAATGATGGCTGCAAAGTGAGTTTTAAAACCATAAAGTGAGGAAGATTGATACAGAGGTGACTTTATGATGGTTGTGGAACAAGGGAGTTATAAATGCATCATTCGTTGGAGTTACCTCACATGTCTGGTTTTGGTTCTTTGAAGTATGAGTTTTGTTCACTGTTTCACTCCGTGTTGGAGAGGCAAGAAGAAATCTGCAGACCTGGAGCTTTCTCTAGAGTGATGTCATGGTAGTTCTAAAATGTTTTGCCAGTAGACCTACCCAAGGCACATGAACAACTAAGAAACATCTCACCTGTCAGCTAGTGCTGCTGGGTTCTGCATCCGCTCTGGATGCTCTTTTTCACCCCATAGACAGAATCAGGACAGAATTTTAGGACCTTGACTATGGGTTTGAGGTTTCAGATTTTTTGCAGGTGGGTGGAATGGTGGCTTAGACTTGACACAGATAAATGTGTATGACAGGGTGGGACACAGCAGGGTGTACACTCTGATTTAGGATCTGGAAAGCATTGGACCTGAGATTACCCGGAGTCCCATGTTACTTAGAAATAAGCATCATAGCTTATAGTTATTCATAGTTATTTAATTAATCTCATTTATTTAAATTAATTTAATTAATTTAATAATGGTTATTTAATAGATTTCATTTTTAAAGCTGTGAACACAACAATTTACAAAAAAAAAGAAGAGTATATTCAGTCACTGCAATTACAGTAACAAATACAAAACTGAATACATTGAAAAGAGATAAAATCAATACAAACTTTCCCCTTTAATTCTCTGCCTCTGAGCTCCATTTTCTACACATGAAAGGAAGAGGAGGTTCACAAGAGGCCATACATGTAGTCTAACATGAAGTTTGAAAAAAGTGCTTGGTCTGCAGAGTGTAAGAGTGTAAAATATGCTTAGTTTGTCAAAACTACACTTTGGCCAGCAGAGCTTCTTGCAGCATCCCAGGACTCTGAGTGATGCCACCTTTACCTGCGAGGTAGCTATAGCCATGTCTTTATTGAGATGTTACAGCCTCAGCCTGAGGTGGTACCACTGCACACTCCTCACTGACAGCTCTGCTGGCAGAAGCAGACCTGGTGATCTTCATTCCTGAAATGTGATCCCTCAGCATGTTACTCCTCATGGAAGAGGGGACCATTTCCCCTTTCACATGTAGCATTTCAGCCTTTCTCCCAAAGACAGGTAACAGCCCTGTCCTCCTGCCTGCTGCCTGTGGCAGGTTTGCTCAGGAGTTGTGGGGCCAGGAGAGGCACAAACCCCAAGCCAGAACATGGGTCCCCCATTTTTTCCTGCCCTCATGTGCACTCTCCAGTCTGTTTTCTGTAGCCCCTTTCTAGGTGAGACTCAGCATGTGTGACACATCCTGTCCTGGTTGAGTCAACACTTGTGAGTCCTTGTGACAGCTCTTTGTCTGAGCAGGAGGGTGACGGGTGTGCAAAGATGTGGAGCAAGGGCCAGGTGGGATGCCCAGAGAAGCCTCTTCGGAAGGGCATCAGCAGCCTGGCACCAAAGACGTGCCACCAAGCAAGCTTCCACAGCCTGGAGCTGGTGTGGGAACGAGGAGGCTGGCACACGTCTGGCTCTTGAGCTGGAATAACCCTCCCAACTCGTGTCTTCCAGAGAACATTCTCTTCTTAATGAAGGAGTCTTGCTGCATACAAAAAAAAAAAGGTGCGGGGTGATGACATCATTAGACCTCCAACTAACTGCTCTTATTTTCAGTTCATTTGCAAAATCAGGAGACATCTGATCTATCCAAACACCAATCTCTGGAGAAGAAAAAGTAACGTGTCCACCATGACCTCACAGTAGAAAACTGCAATTCATTTAAGGTAATTTAGTTCTTCTTTGCCCAAATGCCTACATCTCTTAATTGCATAAGAAGACACACTGCCAGGAGCTGAGTGTTTCATTAGATCAGAAATTAAAATTATTAATTTTAAAATATAGACCTGGTCCTAAAAATGTCTTGAAAAAATAACCATGCCTTGTGAATATAATTGTTGACAAATTGGCCAAGTTTCAAAGCAAATGGGTCACAATGTTTTATTTTGTCCAATCACAGTTTTGAATTATGTATTTAGCTATAAAGCAAAGCTGCAGAGCCATGTTTCAATTCTATTAGAATTGACCCGAGTTGGTTCACCCTGGATACTTGTACTTGCTTTTGAAGCCCTTCGTGCACCAAAAATGCAGCCTATCACAGGGTCATGGTTTAACCCCAAAACCAGAACACAAGGAAAAAGAACAAAGTGTGAAAACAGACAAATAAGGGCACCATGGTGTTTGTATCAATCCCAGCCCACTTGTATTCCACTCACTAATTTTGCAAGTGTCATAATTTATAAGTGTCATTGTTTTGTCTTATTATAACAATTATGCTTTCCCCTATAGGATCACACTTTTCCTTTCTCCAAATCTGGCTTCAAACTGAAAGAGGGCAGGTTTAGATTATAATTTAGGAAGAAATTCTTCCCTGCGAGGGTGGTGAGGCCCTGGCACAGGTTGCCCAGAGAAGCTGCGGCTGCCCCATCCCTGGAAGTGTCCAAAATGAGGTTGGAGTGGGCTCTGACCAACCTGGGGTAGTGGAAGGTGTCCCTGCCCATGGCAGGGGCTGGAACTGGATGAGCTTCAAGGTCCCCTCCAACCCAAACCGTTCTGTGATTCCGTATCTGGTAATTAATCTATTCCTGAGTGGTCACAATTTTGCAGAAGGGACAAAGGCTAACAAGAAACATTTTACCTGGAATATATCTGGCACTGCAATGGAACAAGGAAAATTATTTCTGGGACTATTATTTTTCCCATGATGATGACTCTTCAAAAATACATTGACCAAAACTTCAGTGAAATACCCTGAGTTTTTAAAAACGAAAACACGCCAAGCTGCTTTTACTTTTTTTCCCCCTTATTTTCACTGCTGGATCCGGTTCTTTTCTCTCCACCAGAGAGCGCCAGGATCCCCAGAGGTGCTGATGCTGGGACTTCCCAGGGATGTGCGCTTCTCCCGGGCAGTACAAACACTCGTGTGCTCCTCAGACAGATGCTTGAGGACACTCAGACCAGCTGGCTTTGGGAATGTGGGACGTCAGAAAGAAGAAAGGACTTGGTAAGTAGCAAAAGACATCTTCCTGTTTTAGACTGAGGGCAGCAGCACTTCAAGGAATTTTGTAGGAAAACAACAGGCTTTGAAAAATGCCTTCCTCCAGAAGAACAGTGAAAATGCTCCAATTCAGCTGGACAGTTAGAAAATCCAAGGACCTGTGCATATATAGAGAGAGGGCTTCACCTTCAGTGTGATGCTTTTGAGTCTGGCTTTTGAGGTGGCAGTGATGGTGCAGTCTTTTGTTCCTGGCTCCTCCTTGATGCCTGTACACCGCATTAGAGGTACAGAATAGATTATAGGATCATCTCCATAAAACAAAAGTTTTATGTGATTCTGCCTCTCTTAAGCCTTGTAGTAAATACTTGGTAAAAAAATACCCAATTTCAAATCTCTTTTTAGTATGTGTGAATCTCCTCCAGACTTAGAATTTGGTATTTTTACAGGTTTTTTTCCTCATGATTTTAAAAAATGCATTTACATGCCTTTACATACCTCTGTCAAATTTCTCCTGAAACAAATAACCTGAATGTGAGCTAACAAAACTAAGTTTTCTTCTTGTGGCATTTGGCTGCTCAGAAGATTGATGAGGAAAGAAGCAGCAGCAGCAGCAAATACTGCACAGCTGTAGTTGTCACACCTGGGGAAGCCCTCAGGACTGGAGTCTTCAGCGCCTTTTCCAGAGCACCAAAACTTCCCCCAGTGCAAGACTGTAGAGGAAATTAAATATCTTTTGGGTAGCTTTTTCCCTTAAAGTATTTAATATATTTTATAGCATAAACTAATGGATGATGAGTAATGGATGCAGTTTCTGTCAGCCAAAAAGGGTTAGAGGTGTCACACCCCAGGAACACCTCATTCATTAGGGAAGAAAGGAGTAAGTGGGAACCAAAAAGAGCCATATTAATCACGAATGACACCTTAAAAGAGAGGCTGTTCTTTTTCTTGCTGTTGTTTTTGGCAGGGTTGCAGCGTGCTCTCTTCTATATCTTACATTCTTCTGCTGTTGTCACTGTACGTTCTTGGACCTCTTCTTCTGGCTCGTTGCCCTTTGTTCCCTCAGCCACCTGCCTGCAGAGCCTGCACACCTCAGCATGGTCTCTTCCTTCCAGCAGAAGCATCCCTGGATGTCAGTAATCCCAGCAGGTCTTGTTTCCAACAGCAGTGGACTTCATCACTGAGAGATGCACGTGGCTGGGTGAGAGCCTGAGCCCTCAACCATCAGCTCAAGCTGACGACTACAACCAGGGCTCCATGACACAGAAGAGCTGAATCCATCCCAGATCCTGGACTGACGAGATATTAATAAATTGTTAAGGGTTTATCAAAACTGCAGAGGCAATTTAAAGCAAATTCTTTGTCAGCAGAAACTGACTTTCAATGTACTCTTTCAACACACGTAAAATGAAAGGGAAATAAAGGTTATGTGTGTTGCTTCATTGCAGCCAACACCTTGAAAATTTTTTTTGCCAGAGTATTTCAGGACTGGAAACAGAAATATTATCCATGTTGGTCTAATAGTAGGGATGCTCCTGTTAGTGTTTGTATATTGAATGATANACCCTCAGGCTCGGGATCATCGAGCCATTGGATGGCCAGGGCTTGACTGATAGGGACTGGCCACAGCTCAGTCGACCCAACAGGAGGGGACACCACTACAGAAACTGACTTTCAATGTACTATTTCAACACACGTAAAGTGAAAGGGAAATAAAGGTTACGTATGTTGCTTCATTGCAGCCAACACCTTGAAAAATTCTATTGCCAGAGTATTTCAGGACTGGAAATAGAAATATTATCCATGTTGGTCTAATAGTAGGGATGCTCCTGTTAGTGTTTGTATATTGAATGATAGATGGAAATATCCTATGAATGGAAAAGTAAACATTACTGGATTCGTTCACAGACCAACTGTCTTAGAAGGGGGACAGCTGGAATTAGGACAAAAATAACCACAAAACCAGGTGCAATGCTCATGGCATTATCAGTAACTTTTTATCATTTTGATTTGTTTATTGAGTTTTATGTCAAACACAGGCTGTATGGTCTCTGGAGCATTTTCTGTGAACCACTCAAGCAGAGGTCAGTCTGTGCTGAAACAGTGATGGAGAGAGGACAGCGTGTCAATATTAACTGGATGCAGGAAGAGCTGGAGGAGTTTGTATCTGAAAGGAGAAAGAGAGAGCCAAATCTTTGGGGATTTAAGGCTGTGAATGGGTCAGAGAGCAGCCCTCTGCCCTCTCTCTGCCTTCTCCACAGCTCCCCTAACTTGTGAGGGGCTGGGATAGCCCACAGAGGGACAGGCCAGGAGCCCTTTGTCCCCGTTTTCAAGGAGAGGCCCAAATCCTCCCAAGCTCAGAGTGCCTTTTCAGACTCTGATCCAACCATTTGGCAGAGCTGGTCCTTCAGCTCTGCCCGGGGTTCCACCTGAGCCATTGCCCTGCTCCCTCTGACAAGTCAGTGCACACACAGTGACATGGGCTGAGGTAAAAAGTGCAGGTAAGTGCTCAGCACCTCCTCTGTGCAAACCTTATCCTTCCCACCGACACCATTCCTTGACACCCAGGCAGTGATTTGCATGAAACTTGTGGGACATTAACACTTGAGACCTTGTCTCCTCTGTTAAATGTGGGTGAAACTGCACTGGACAAGGCAAAAATGGCAAAGGACAGCAAATGTGGAGTCCAAGAAGTCTTGAGAACTGGCCTAAGTGTTCTCTAAGATAGGTCACATCTAGTGTGAAGAGAGGAACTGAGTAAACCCCATTCCCAAAAGATGAAAAGGTNGTGAATCTCCTCCAGACTTAGAATTTGGTATTTTTACAGGTTTTTTTCCTCATGATTTTAAAAAATGCATTTACATGCCTTTACATACCTCTGTCAAATTTCTCCTGAAACAAATAACCTGAATGTGAGCTAACAAAACTAAGTTTTCTTCTTGTGGCATTTGGCTGCTCAGAAGATTGATGAGGAAAGAAGCAGCAGCAGCAGCAAATACTGCACAGCTGTAGTTGTCACACCTGGGGAAGCCCTCAGGACTGGAGTCTTCAGCGCCTTTTCCAGAGCACCAAAACTTCCCCCAGTGCAAGACTGTAGAGGAAATTAAATATCTTTTGGGTAGCTTTTTCCCTTAAAGTATTTAATATATTTTATAGCATAAACTAATGGATGATGAGTAATGGATGCAGTTTCTGTCAGCCAAAAAGGGTTAGAGGTGTCACACCCCAGGAACACCTCATTCATTAGGGAAGAAAAGAGTAAGTGGGAACCAAAAAGAGCCATATTAATCACGAATGACACCTTAAAAGAGAGGCTGTTCTTTTTCTTGCTGTTGTTTTTGGCAGGGTTGCAGCGTGCTCTCTTCTATATCTTACATTCTTCTGCTGTTGTCACTGTACGTTCTTGGACCTCTTCTTCTGGCTCGTTGCCCTTTGTTCCCTCAGCCACCTGCCTGCAGAGCCTGCACACCTCAGCATGGTCTCTTCCTTCCAGCAGAAGCATCCCTGGATGTCAGTAATCCCAGCAGGTCTTGTTTCTAACAGCAGTGGACTTCATCACTGAGAGATGCACGTGGCTGGGTGAGAGCCTGAGCCCTCAACCATCAGCTCAAGCTGACGACTACAACCAGGGCTCCATGACACAGAAGAGCTGAATCCATCCCAGATCCTGGACTGACGAGATATTAATAAATTGTTAAGGGTTTATCAAAACTGCAGAGGCAATTTAAAGCAAATTCTTTGTCAGCAGAAACTGACTTTCAATGTACTCTTTCAACACACGTAAAATGAAAGGGAAATAAAGGTTATGTGTGTTGCTTCATTGCAGCCAACACCTTGAAAATTTTTTTTGCCAGAGTATTTCAGGACTGGAAATAGAAATATTATCCATGTTGGTCTAATAGTAGGGATGCTCCTGTTAGTGTTTGTATATTGAATGATAGATGGAAATATCCTATGAATGGAAAAGTAAACATTACTGGATTCGTTCACAGACCAACTGTCTTAGAAGGGGGACAGCTGGAATTAGGACAAAAATAACCACAAAACCAGGTGCAATGCTCATGGCATTATCAGTAACTTTTTATCATTTTGATTTGTTTATTGAGTTTTATGTCAAACACAGGCTGTATGGTCTCTGGAGCATTTTCTGTGAACCACTCAAGCAGAGGTCAGTCTGTGCTGAAACAGTGATGGAGAGAGGACAGCGTGTCAATATTAACTGGATGCAGGAAGAGTTGGAGGAGTTTGTATCTGAAAGGAGAAAGAGAGAGCCAAATCTTTGGGGATTTAAGGCTGTGAATGGGTCAGAGAGCAGCCCTCTGCCCTCTCTCTGCCTTTTCCACAGCTCCCCTAACTTGTGAGGGGCTGGGATAGCCCACAGAGGGACAGGCCAGGAGCCCTTTGTCCCCGTTTTCAAGGAGAGGCCCAAATCCTCCCAAGCTCAGAGTACCTTTTCAGACTCTGATCCAACCATTTGGCAGAGCTGGTCCTTCAGCTCTGCCCGGGGTTCCACCTGAGCCATTGCCCTGCTCCCTCTGACAAGTCAGTGCACACACAGTGACATGGGCTGAGGTAAAAAGTGCAGGTAAGTGCTCAGCACCTCCTCTGTGCAAACCTTATCCTTCCCACCGACACCATTCCTTGACACCCAGGCAGTGATTTGCATGAAACTTGTGGGACATTAACACTTGAGACCTTGTCTCCTCTGTTAAATGTGGGTGAAACTGCACTGGACAAGGCAAAAATGGCAAAGGACAGCAAATGTGGAGTCCAAGAAGTCTTGAGAACTGGCCTAAGTGTTCTCTAAGATAGGTCACATCTAGTGTGAAGAGAGGAACTGAGTAAACCCCATTCCCAAAAGATGAAAAGGTCGTTTTCTGCATTATGAGAATCCAGACACTACATTCCCACACAGGGGATTTTGAAGAGGGAAATTCACGCAGCAAAACTGCTTTGGATGAGAGCGCTGCAAAACACCAGAAACATTGCTGTGTCTTTTCAAACATCTGGCTCAGTCTAGTTTTAGATGGAGACACTTCCTGCCACAAACTCCCCTTTTAATCACTGATTCCACATGAAGCAGGATTTGGGCTGTGCTCAAATTTTTAAGAGGTTGTCTAGAGCAGTTGGTTTTCCTGCATTTTCCAGTAAAAGGTTCAGTGAGGCATTTACTAAAACAAACAAACCCCCATTAGTTTAGTAACGTACAAGTAGCATTTACATCAAACAAATAGAACAAAAGATGCTCTTTTACAAACACACTTCCCACCCCACAGACACAATGGTTTGTACAATAACACCACCCTCTGCCAAGAGATTCCAGCAGAAGACACAGTGACTCAAAAGAAACAAAGTGTAAGTTTATTGGACGTCAACATTTCTTAGTCAAGATCTAAGTAAAGAAAACACACAGTAGAAAAAGTTGTACAAAGCAGCAATGGATTTACATTACATTAAAGAAAAAGTTGCCTTAAGCTATTAAGTCTCAGTCCTAAAAAAAGTAAAAACCCATCCTGGTGTATTGAACAGATATAGAATGTATAAGGTATATAGGATTATAAACCCAGAATTGCTTGTCTTAGCTCTATAATCCTTTAAAATGACAAGTGATTTTGTGTAACTAACCGGAAAACTCTCTAGAAAATATATTGGATAATTCCAATTTCTAGTAGGAAACTATTCCCCTGTACCCAAGCACTTAAAGTGATCCCATTTTCCTGCTTTTTAAAAAGGGACACTGTCAAGAATAAGCCTCAGAAGATGTAGTTTATGTGTATTTTGCACTTAATGCTGCAAAAGAGGGTTTGTTGTGGTTTTCTGTACGTATTTGAATTAAAGCTGCTGCTGCAATAGTGGGAAGCTTGTGCCTTTAAAAGGTAAAGTGTACCACTGAGAGAGTGGAAAAGGAAAAGGAGGATCGAGTCCTTTATTCTGGAATAGAGAGAGTAAAAGCAACATGAAAAATCAGCTCAACCCACAGAATTCAGACACATTTTTCAGACATCCTCACAACAACCGATGCTGCCCATAAAAGGATTTTCATGCCCAAGCAGCTCAAGTGTTATGACTCAATTTTTCAATTCTTCAATATTATTTATTAATATCAAGTATTTCTAATATAGGTATGTCCATTTTCTGTATCCAGCCTTTCTCTTGATAGTATCCCTTTTTGTAGAGCAGTTACAGTACAGTTTTTCACAAGTCATTTTAAATAAACAAAAATCAATAACATTAAAAATACTATCAGGCTGTGTTCAGCAAAAACAGAAAAAAAAGATTTTAACACTGATTCAATAACAGCAACACTAAAAAAACCCCAACCAAAACAAACAAACAAAAAAACTCCAACGAAAAACAACCCCCTAAGCTTGTTTTGATTTTTATCTAAATCTTCTGGTAGGAAAATGTAAACAATTTTATTGAACAGTATAGGCACATGCCAGATTACAGGCTCATGCCAGATATTTGCACCCTCACTGTTAGAGCCAAGAAATTAGGCATAGTCTGTCCTTATCCCATGGGAGGAACTCGTTTTAACACTGGAAGCTTGGAACAGAAACAGAGAACACGTAGAGCTTTGGAGCAAACCCGCATGTCCTACTTGGGGGAAAATAAACAACATCAGGCAAAAAAAGCTCCTGGATGTTCCTGCCTGAACAGGAAACACAGGCCAAGCCTCTAACAGCTGTTTGGGGTCACAGATAAGGCAACATCTCGTTTTTGAAACACCCCAGACAAACTCTGGGGTCACTCACTTCACCAGGTTATCTCCTCCCTCACCTGTCACTGGGTGTTTCGCTCTCCCTTACCAAAAAAACCCAAAACTAGAGACAGTTTTGTGAGTGGTTTGTGTGTTTTGCTGCCATTGCTGACTTTCAAGGTTGGTCATGGTCCCAATTCAGCAAAGAACTTGCACAGAACATTTTAAAAAAATTAAGACTGATCTTAACGGGCTTAAGATAGGCTTAGAGGCTTTGCCAACACAGTGCCTGAAAGGAAAAAAAGTCCCAAACCAAAATACATTTCATGGCTCAACCCTGCTCCCCTGAAATGCAACACAAGTTTCCACTCCCACTGAAGCAGGATAGTTCTCTGAGATTTATCTGACAGGTTATAAAAATAGCAAAAAAAGGACAGAATTATAGATTCTAATCTATATATTAAAACATCTGCACATTCCTGTCACAAATTTTAGAAAAAAAAGCAAAACACTTTTCATATTTAACAAGACCTCTAACTTTGTGTCACTTCAGTACACAGCTATAAAATTAAACAAAATATGATGAAGACAGGCTTTTGTATCAATAAATTTGCCTTTTATTTTGGCTGTGGCCAAACTAGACACTCTTCAAAAGACCTTTATTTATAAACAAGCAACTAACATTTTTTTTCCATAATTTAAATTTTAAGACATATATTAAAGTTATATAAGTGGAAGCATATTTATTCCGTATCCTCCAAAATAAACACTTCTATCAAGGGCTTTTTAAGATACTGTATAAAAGCTAATAGAAAACCAGAACTGCTATATAAACATCTCATATTTAAATTTTAGAGATCCTGAATTCCTTTACTAAACAACAGGAACCAAATGTAAAAAAAAAAAAAAAAATCACACAGAACACACTCAAAGTGGAAACCAAAATTTTAAAAACCCCCCAAAAACCAAAGTAACTGAAGAAAAACTTAGGAGGCTACTTAGACCAAAAACATTTTATGGATTCTTTATAATACTTAGTACACTAGGAAAAAGGTCAGGGTTTGTTCAAAGATGTTGCACAAGGTTTTGATTTAAGTGTGTAGAATTTATCATCATATCACAGAGCAGAATCCCAGCTGGAAGGGAGATGGCTGTGACCCAGCTGAGCTGGTTGCCACCTTCCTTCAGAAAGCACACTGAATTTTAAAAGGCTACAGCTCAACTTTCAGGTTGTTGTGCAGAGGAATCACTGGGGAAAACTTAAGAACCATTCTACAAAAACACGTTCATATTTTATACACACAGATTTCTTAAATATATATAAAGGGTACTTAGCAAGGCTTTATGTTTTACTGATTTTTTAAAACCAGGTTTAAGTGCAATAACCATTTTATTCTGAACTTGTTTCTGGTAAGAAAGAAATTTATAGTCTTATTAGGTGGAATAAAAAAGTAAGTAACTGGAAATGTCACTATTAAGCAAGTAACTTGTTTTAATTGCAATGCCACTGAAAGAGTATAACTGATACTCAAGCAAATTAGCCAAATCATACTCAGCCACAGTTTGCCTGAAAGAGGACAAAAAAGAACAACATGTTACTTTTAGAAGTGTCTAGTAGCAATTTTAGATTGTAGTAAAAATGAAGCAGAAGAGGCTTGAAATTAACATTGCAAATTTTTTGGTAGCTGAAAAAAAGTCAGGGGTCCATCCTGAGCTAATTCTTTCAAACCTCACTTACAGGAAAAATAATTAAAAATCTGTTGGGGAAAAAAAAATGGTGGCACACTTGGCTTTCACTGAGGAAAATCTGGTGTGTGCCTAAGGGTGCCCATCCTCAGATTCTTAGGAGTAACACTTGTGCTTGATTTGGCTGAATCTCAGCATCAGCCTGCAATTCTAACTTCTGAGCTTGGGATACTGAAAAAACAGTTACACACATGGTTACACAGAGAATTCAAGCCTCACTCCTGCTGCCCCTGAAATTGGTGACTAAACTCGTGCTGGTTTCAGTGGACACAGACTGGGCTCCGACTCAGCAGTGTGGAATTACATCCCCCTTCTCCCAACCCTGCAGGGGGAAAGTTGGTCAGGATCATAAACACTGTTTGCATCATTTATGTTCACTCTAATCCATCATCCCTCCATTAAGTTTAAATTCTAGCAGAACTTCTCACTGTTGGTTCACCTCCTACTTCTGGGTAAATATTTCCTCAACTTACAGAAAAAACTGGACCCTTACCATAGCTCCTGGTAAATATGTATGATCCTACTTACACTAAATGCTCCAGTTGCCATTTGAGGTAAAATAATGGAACCACACAGAGTATCTGCAGCCCATTATTACCACGATTTTCAACAAATTGGAAAATGCAACACAGTATCACATATGATAGAAAGCGGCAGAAAGAACTACTCTATATGCATTGTATCCATAAAATGCAGTGATTGTAGTGTGATTTTCTCCTCTGCTTTGAGCTGGATATGTACGCTTAATACAAATTTCAAATACATACTTCTTCATTTATACAGGTGTCTATATAAATATTTACATTTTTAGGTTTTGTTAAAACATATCTTTGTACTCATGGCCGAGCTTATTACTTGTGTTTAGAAACACAACTCATCTTTTGTCCCTTAACGAGCTCTCTCTTGTTGATTTAATAGTTATACATTCCTTTGTAGTTAGAATTACAAACAGTTGTACAAATAGTGGAAACAAAACTATGAAACTTGTCTGACACCCATTCAACCTCAGTTCGTGTTATAAACAGTACCATTGGCATTATGATGGCTGTTACACAATGACTTCAGCTACCCAAGTATCCATAGGAAATTAGTCTTTGGGACATTTTATAAAGCAAAGTACCCCCTCTATCAATTTTCCTTAGAAAGTTATAATTAAATGGCTGAAAGCAGGCTTGCTGCTACTCCTTATATAAAATCTTAGTAATAATATTGCTGACTTTAGATTCTATTTTAATTTGCACAAGTTCCATACAACAACAAAACAATTCTATGTTCCCTTAAAATAGCAAACATTTGTATCCAATAACATCAGGATTACTCAAACTTGAGGTTTATTTGTTATTGCTAAAGGTTTCTACGACCTAAGTCAATACAGCAAGACACTCCATCCACTTCCTCCCAAACTGCCAGTGCATGGCAACCACTTATATGGAGCTTGTGTGTGTTGGTTTCTTTTTTAAAAACAAATTAATGACGTTGGTTACAGTATTTCACTACTATAAGCTCACAGTTAGAATCCAAATTGTTGTTTCTCTTTTGTTTAATATATAACTTTATATATAATACACACGCACACACCAACATCACGGGATGAAGATCCATGCATACAATCCAGATGCAATTGTATTTCAGTGTCAAATGAAATAAAATAAAATTTATCCTGTTACTATCAGATCCCAGACCACAGTATTTTAAATTACTCTGCTTTCTACCTACTAACCAAGTTAGTTTTCCCTAATCTCCAAATCCAAGCAGCATCACAAATTCCAGATTTTTCATCATCACTGTTTTGATCCTCTTATATTTGTAGTCTATGTGGCAGACCTCCGAGATCCTGAACACAGCCCCCCCAAACCAGCTCTGCAAGGGTTCTGTTAAAGCTAATTGTGTGTCTGTTCATGGCTCCAGAGACTGAAAGCCGTCTTGAAAGTCCTGTGGCAGAGTTTGCACATGTACTGTCTCTTGAAGGTGATTGCCGAGAGCGGCGGGGCGTGGTAGAAGAGCGTGTCCGACTCCTGTGGCACGAACAGCTTCTCAGTAGTACCGGAGCTTTCCGGCAAGCCCGTGGGGCTGTCGGGCTCCAAAGGCTGGATTTTGGGGAGTGGCGGGGGTGGGGGTAAGGGTGGGGGTGATGGGGAATTGGCTGGTGGACATATCTCGGGCTCCTTATTTGTGGACTCCTCTGCAGCCTGCGACATGTGAGACTGGAAGTGGCTCCAGAGCCGGAAATTCGTTCGGAAGGCCTTGTTGCACACGTGGCAAATAAACGGCTTCACGGAGCACAGGAGCTCCTGGTGGCGCTCCAGCTGTTTGCGTAAGGTGAAAATCTTCCCACACTTTTCACAGGGCCACAAACTGGGATCTTTCTTGGAGACTACTTCCTTAGGTTCCCTGCTCGTTTCGGTGATCTCGTCCTCTATATCATCTGCAGGCTCTTCTTTGATCTGGATTTTAAACTGCTTGGAAACACTTAAGTCTTCAGGCAGGCATGAAGAGTCTTCAGAATCAAAATTGATTTGTTCTGACGAATCACTGAACACACCATCCTCCTTTGCAGCAGCAAAATTGTTCATTTTATTGGATTCTGACTGAGGAGGCAGCCGTGACGAACTGGTGATTTCTCCATTGTGATCCATGAGAGGCAAAGAAAAGTTCTCTGATGGAGCCATTGTGTTCTGATTGTGAACCTCAACCTGATGACGCCAGATACTGAAGGATGATTTGAAGGTGCGCATACACTCAAGGCAAGTCAGCTTCTTGTACTCACACTTGCTTTCATGCTCGTGCTTCAGCTCTGGAGAAGAAAACCTAAGGCTGCAGTAAGGACAGACAGTGGCGTTTCTACAGAGTCGCTCATGGTTTCCCTGTTCAATAAGTGAGGAGAGCTTGGCATTGCAGAGACGGCACTGATAAACCTCCTTGTTTTCCACCGGGTTTTCAATATGAATGTGATCTTTCTGCTTAGGAGCCTTATTCCCTCCAAGGGGTTTCTCCCCTGGGTGCATTTTTATGTGCTGTTTGAACTGGGAGAGGAAACGATAAGCTTTCCCACAGTAGGTACAAATATAGGCTCCTTTGGTTCTCGACCTCAAATTCCTTTTGATGACTTGTTGTACTTGTGAAACAGACTGGCCCTGAAAGCTCTGCTTGCCACGTCTTAGTTTCACAATCAGAGCTTTTTTGATTTCTCTCTCCCTCACTATATCGATCAGTTTTCTTTGGAATTTTTCATCCAAAAGGGCATGTGAACTGGAAGCTGGTGAGGGATTCTTCACAATTCCATGTTGTGTCTGGCAGTGCGTCCACACTTTGAAATTGGTGTGGAATCTCTTGTGGCATATGTCACAAGCATAGGGCTTCTCTGGATTGTGATACATGTTAACATGGCGATGAAGACCTGCTGTTGATCTGAAAATTTTAAGGCAGTGTTTACATTTAAATTTTTTATTTGGTCTTGCTTCTTCCATCTCGCTGTATTCATCTTTACTGACATCAGAATCAGGGAAATCGGCATCAAGGTGCGTGGGGCTCGAGCCTTCCTCAAAGTTCTCTTCTGAACCAGGAGAACCCTGCTCATCCGCCTGCAGTTTCTTGAACGGTAGCCTCCGATCGTCCTGGAACCTCCTTTTTGCTGGAAGTCTGCTTGGCTCCTTACGGTCATCCTCAGTTTTAAAAGCAAAGTCTTTGTTTGCCGATGCTGAAGCATCACCCACTGTAACTCGTATGATTTCAGCAGGATCTGAGAGGGGACTGCTGGGCTCGGTTTTTATCCGCACCTCCGAGAGAGGGGAAGCGACCTCCCGATCCGTTGACTGAGAGGCACTGAAAGACCTAAGGCGATGTGGGTGTATTACCTGTGGCTTTTCATCCAAGGCCGACTTCTCCGATGACTCTTTCGAGGATGACTTTTGGGATGCAACATTAAATGTCTTCTGGGAATCGTTAGTTCCCGGTGAGGAGGACGAGGATACCTGTGCAGGTTTTAGCTCAACAGAAGGTGAGTAAATAGGAACCTGGCTGTCCATGGACAGTGACCTTCGAAGGAGACTTTTTACAAGGGGCCCGCTTCTGTCAATACTTTGGTTTTCCGGGCCAGACCCACTAGATGGGATTACCAGCCCTAACTTGGAGTAGTAGAGCAAATTCCTGTCTTCCCCTTGACCATTTCCTTTTCCTGCCTCTCGCAATAAAAATGTGGATTCTGCTGCCCCACGCAGAGACAAGACTGGTGGACGTGGTCTTTTCAATGATATCTCTGCAACTTTTCCTCTCAGAAGCTGAGCGCTGCTTCCTGGGTCGCCACCTGCCATTTCTTTCTCTGCTAAAGACATCTGAGGCAGCACCATGTTCCTTTTCACTAAAGCACCTCTGCTCTGATCCTCCACAGTTCCAGAAGTTTCATGAACCTTTGTATAGCTCACAGGGCCTTCCTTCAGCCACCTCCTTTCAGTCAGTGATAAGTTGTGAAGGGTTTCAGTTGGTTTTGTTACCTGCAGTCTGCTGCTAGCTTTGACAGCCACAGAAGGTGAAGGTTTAGGAGTATGGCTTAAGTCATGTTGTGTTTGATTTACGCTTTTCGCTTGTGCTTCAATTCTGTTCTGACAGACGATGACACTTCTCTTCTGAGAACTACTTTCATCTTCATCTTGATAGAGTATTTTTTTAATAGGACAAGAAGGAAAAGGAGCTTGAGGACTCTTGGAAACAATGTTTGTAAGAAAAGATATTCCAAGACTGTAGCCCAGTTCTTGCACAGCTGCGAGACTGCCTTTCTCAATGAACAAGGATGAAGAATAAATGTAGTTCAACACATTATCAAAAGCATCTGGCTCACAAAAGTCGAGCTGAAACACTGACTGAGACTCATTCTCCTTATTTGTGAACAAAGTCTGGAAGTATTCACTGCTGGCAGCCAGAACGTTCTTATGAGCTCGGAATTTCTGGTCTCCTACGATCAGCACAACATCACACAGCTGTCCCTTGAGACGCTCCTCGTTCAGGGTGCTTAGGAGGGAAATGGCATGTGCTGGATTTATGTAATGCAAGAGCCCCTCCATGATTCTGATGGCCCTGAAAAAGAACAACAACAACAAAGTTGTAGGTTGCCTTATGTGAACCGGTAGGGACAAAGTAAGCACACCTCCTGTACTTTGTGAACTGGCTAAACCACCATCAAACTGTGATTGTATGAACAGCTTGTGTGGAGGAAGGGTCTGGGAATGAAAATACCACTGTTAGCTCCAACAAAAGCACAGGCATGGGAAGAACCAGCTCATCTGCCCACTTTCAAATATCCTTTTAATTGCTGATCATATACCAAGAATATTACACCCAGCTAAATGGGGGATGGATGGATGGATAGGTGGATGGATGGATGGATGCATTGTGTTCTCTTCCTGTAATACACCTCTCCACAGGGAGGAACAGTTCAATCATTTCACTCTTGATCATCTCTTTTCTGCTTCAGCTTTATGAAGATCTATCTTGACAACTGGATTGATAAACTCTTGGATCAGGTATCTAAAGCTTATCTTAAAGCAACTCACCTTTCTGAGGCTAATCAACCCTGACAGTCTCCTGCTGACTAGACAAATTACGGGGGTTTTGTTGTCACTTTTAATAGGATGATGGAAAGGGCATTAATACTGGGAAGGGAGAAGGAAACAGGATTATTGTCTGTAATCTAAATTCATCATGTTTACTTACGCTTAATAAGTGCTCTTAATATGTACTTTGAACTGTATGTGTCACTTAAAACTGCACTGGCAGGATTGTGGGAAATGTCACAGTTTTTGCTGAAGTATCCCTGCATTGCTTCACTCAGGACGAAAAGCAATCAGAGAACTGAAGTCCCCATTTCAGTCATTAGCAGAAGAACACTTTATGCCCACAACCCATATATCTGAGGAACAGTTACCCTTGGCTGCATCCAAGAGTACAATAAGCACAAATTAAGCTGCAGTGCAGAAATCTGCATGATCCATATGCTTCAAAACAGCCCACTCCATACTGCAGGATGTCTTCATAACTCAATATACTGCTCCTGATGAGAGCTTAACAAAAGAAGATAACCAGGTTTTAAGTTAGTTTAAATGAAGAACTTCTGTGGCAGGAGTTGCAATTTATGTATCTGTGCAGAAGAACACACACAGAGAGATCAACAATATTCAATTTTCTTTTTTTTTTCATGGACACTCTCTACACTACCTCCATGGTGGTTGTAAAACAAGTCAATGATGTGTCTGTTAAAATCAATTAGCTTATTTTTACAGCTGATTTGAGAAACTACTTTTTAGTTTCATGTGTACATGATGTATGCAACTACAATAAAAAGGTTTCACTGTTCATCAGCTTACAAGCAAAACTGTAAAGTTTATCAAAATAAAAAAAACAATACTGAGAAGCTATAACCCTATGGTTAATAAATGAGGGTGGTAAATCTTAAAACTAATGGATATAAATAAGTGATCAAAGTCTAAACTGGTATTATTGAGAAATGACTTAAAGGATGCTGCATGCAATGTCTCAGGGCACTGATCACATCAAGGACTGAGCTACCACTTCTACACCTAAAAATACCAAATGAGTTAATGGTGCCATGGCAATAGCTAAAACAGAATGCTGCTTCCTCACCAGATCAGTCTTTACTGAGTATTTCAGTGCCTTGCAGTGTCATTTCATAAACACTAATTTATCCTTAATTCACCTTACATAGTTATAATGCATAATTCCCCCACACCTCCATCTATAAAAAGCAGTACAGTCAATCTTATTTTGAGAAAGCAATCTGGTTTGTTTTGCTTTCTATGTTTTGCTTAAAAATGGAGGATGGAGGTGGGAGTGTGAGGATGGTGGTTCATTACCCTCCTCCTTTGTGGATGCCACTGCAATTTAAAGTGGCAGAGTCTGACTGGCCCTAATCCAGTTTCATGGTCTGAGCAACCATTAACACTTACAGAGTTATAAGTGCTCCAGGAGGGCATCTTTCCTTTTCCCTTCACCTGGAAGAAAGTGAGTTTGCAAACTCGAGTGATTCATCTAGGATGCAAGTTGCAGAAGGTACATGGAGGTAACAGATCAACAGAGCTTAGGAAATTTTAACTGTGGTGCAGAGACACCCAAAAGAAGCTGCTGCATAACCCACACTTCAAGGACACAGTGGAAATAGAGTGTATTAGTCAAATGTTTTGAAATATTTTAAGATCTTTCATTTTAATCTGCTTTGCCTAGGCCTTGTGTTTTTAAGACTCACAGAATAAACACCATGTAATTACTATATGTCCCTCTGTCCATGTAACACAGCAGTGCAGCATAACCAGTAGAGTGGTGTAGAATCTGCAGGACTAAAACAGAACCCAGCAGTCACCCATCCTTCTGGCCACAGTTTCCTTCTTCATTCCTACAACACCTTCAATTTATTACATTAAACATGACAGACAAAAACATCCCTCCCCATCATGCTCAGAGCACAGGGAAGGAGGCTCAGGAGCAGTGTAACTCTGTCACTTTAACAGTAACCAAGGCTGCAACGCTGCAACGTACACAAATGGCAAAGGACCAAATTAATCCTCCAAAGGCAGCTTTAATCCTGGTATTTCCTAATTCAAGGGCTTGACTTTCAGTTTAATAGCCTTTAGATACAACAGGCAGAAATTAAACAATACCAAGAAACACACCAGAACTGTTTTGCAGAACCATTTTAAGACATTTACCCAGATCATGCGAAAGCCTGAAATACTTAGAAGTAGAAAAAAAAAATCAACCCAAAGAATACCTGAGTCAAAGTGCAATGTGTTAAAACTTCACTACATGAACACTTTTCAGTAACAAAGTTGATCCAAGTCATCCCTGCTCTCTTGTGTTCATCTTACCTGCACATTGCAGGTCACTCCTTCAGCTGTGCCAGTACAAATATTTGCAGGCCCGTATGACGTAGCAGAACAGACAATAAACAAACCCCCAACATTATTTCTTTTCAAATGCTGGTCAGTTCTTATAGTAAACCACATCAAGAACTACTGCACTGGCATAACTGAAGAGGCAGCAATAGGAACAGCCATAGGAGGACAAGAACTCCATCCCCAAAGCCAGTGCTTGGCTGCCTGTGCTTAGCCCCACACAGAAGCTTCCCTGGCACAGTGAGTAGATACACAATTCTGGCAGTCTCCTGTAGTACCAGATTTGGTTCCAGGTGTTTGAGGACTCCTCCTTCTCAGCTGAAGATTGTTTTGTGATTAGCTACTTAAGATCTTTCCTCCAGACAATCTGCTTCTAGTCTCTCTAACCGTTTTTTCCAGCCACCTTCACTGCTGACTGGAAACAAAGTTTTCTCTTCTTCCATGATGTTCAGGTGACATCATGGAAACAGCAGGAGCACATCAGAAAACCTCCTATTGTCTGTATGCAGGTGCCTCATGCCACAGCAGCTGCTGGTCCTCAGGAGGAACAGTGACATTTAGACTCCAGACCCAGGAAGGGCCAATGCAGCAGGAAACCTCAGGAGGCCAAGGAGAGATTTTAGTGTCAGTCTCCACAGAATCACAGGATGGGTCAGGCTGGAAGGGACCACAATGGGTCAGCTGGTCCAACCTCCCTGCTCAAGCAGGGTCATCCCAGAGCACACAGCACAGGGATGCATCCAGATAGCTCTGGAATATCTCCAGTGAGGGAGACTCCACACCCTCTCTGGACAATCTGTCCCAGTCCTCGGTCACTGCACAGGACAGAAGTTCTTCCTCATGTTCAGGTGGAAATTCCTGGGCATCAGTTCCTGCCCATTCTTCTTGTCCCGCTTCTGGGCACCATGGAGCAGAGTCTGGTCCCTCCTCTTGGCACCCCCCCTTTAGACATTTATACACATTAATGAGCTCCCTCCCCAGTCATCTCTCCTCCAGGTTGAATAGGCCCAGCTCCCTCAGCCTTCCCTCATAAGAGATTCTCCAGTCCTCTAATTCCCTCCTTCAACAGCCCTCCACTGATCTCAGAAGACGAGATTTCAAAAGCCTAAGTACCATATGTGGTACAAGATTGTTTTTATTTTATATTTTGAACAAGGATAGAAAAAGATGCCTCTACTATTTCAAAATTACTTTTGAAAAAAAAAAAAAAAGAAATCTCAGGAAAGCTCTTCACCAGGAAAGGGTGAAAAAGCTTAATCTCAGACCCAACAGTTTCTTGATCTTCAACAGCCACCTCCCTTTGAAGTGGCAGTTCCCCCTCCTTTCCTCTGTTTCTTACTCTCACATCTCCTCCTCCCAGCCCTGTGGTACTCCCCTCTTCCTTTCACCAGCTCTGCTGCTCATCTCATCTCTCAGTGAGTTGATGCAAATCCTTAAAATAAAGCAGGAAACAAACAAACAAACAAATTCATTCCAGCTTTTTAGATCTGTTTGCTATTTTCTAAGATAGGGAGCTTAATCAGCTCACTGAGAGGTCAAATGAACATCAGGGTTCCAGCAAGAGAAGCCATGCACCTGCCCATTCTTTGTCAGGAAGTTGTTCCATCAGCTTCCTCCATCTGATATTTCACCTTTAGACACAATGGAGCCACCGACTTTGCAGCTGAAGCTTTACAGATAGAATCAGGCAGATATTTATGCATGGCTTCAGTGTAACAGCTACACCCTCAAATACATGAGCAACTAAGGGATGTTGATGTTGCCTTCTGACTTCCATGATAAGGAAATCGCTGTCAGCTAAAGCTCCATTAGCAGCGTGCTGGGGGTGGCAGCGGGAAAGACGATGTTCTGAAACCCTCAATGAGATGCAGTATTGCAGCAAGGAGGTGCCAGAGCTGTGAGAAACTGCAGCTGGAAGCACAGAATACGAGGATGGAGAAGGAAACACAGGAGACAAAGACTGAACAGGGGTTTAAACAGGGAAAACACACAAGGAGCGTGGCAGGGACAAACGCACTAAAGAAAGCAAAAAAATGTGGATTATGAGACTCAGTCAAAAAATACAAGTGACTTCCTGGGGCATCCTCTGGAAAATGCAGGAATGTTGCACTCAGTTGAGTGCTTTCCTGAGGATCTGATGGCTCTGACAATTCTGGTGCTGTTTCAGACACAAGAAGGGTAAAAAGTCCCCTTACTTGTCACAAGTCCAGATGAAAAAGGAACCTACACTGCTTAAACTTCTACTCAAGGACCCCATGCTGGATTTTATGATTTGAGCTAGACAACAGTTTATAAAATGTCTCTTCTCCCATCAACAGCCTTTGCAACACAGATACTCTCCCATAGTACATACAGATTTACACATCCCCCTATATGCCCCCAAAACCTGGAGGTAAACGATGCAAACCCACACAGAAACACTGTTTGCATTCCTATAATCTTTTTCTATCTAAATACTTAAATAATCTCTTGCTGCAAGTCTGGGGTCTGTCTTCCGGGATTAAATGAAATGAGATTTCAGTGCTATTGCCGTTTTCCACTGCAGACGATACTGTGAACTTTCTCCATGAAGACAAATGTTTCTTATTTCCATTAGGTCAGCAGCACAGAGAGACTCACTAGTAGGAAGACAGGCATAAAATCAGATAAATAACATGCTTACTGGTGTGTGAAATTGGTGGACTAATTTTTACCTATTTACCCTCCAAACATAGAAAAGCAGAAATTTAGGGAAAGGAAAAACAGAAATTCCACCATCATAGAAGCACAGAATGGTTTGGGAAGGGACCTTAAGGATCATCCAGTTCTAACCCCCTGCCATGGGTAGGGACACCTCCCACTAGACCAGGTTGGTCAGAGCCCCATCCAACCTGGTCTAGTGGGAGGTGGCCTTGGATGCCCCATCCTGTGGATGTGGATGCCTCATCCCTGGCCTTGGACACTTCCAGGGATGGGGCATCCACAGCTTCTCTGGGCAACCTGTGCCAGTGCCTCACCACCCTCACAGTAAAGAATTTTTTTCTAATATCTAATCTAAACCTCCTCTCAGTTTGAATATTCTGCATCCTGTTTTGCCCTCCACTATAGACAAATAATTAGCAGTTACCCTGACACAGACATGAAATTCACTTAGAAATTAATGGCTACTTTTCACATTCAGATCATACCCTCAGTTTCATGTTCTGACACCTAAAATAGCTCCCCCTGACGTGCGGCAAACTACAGAATGTCAGAGTACAAAGCTCCTCTTGTCACTCCCGTTCTTGTTTACAACCCAGCAGCAGCTCAGGATGCAATTTCATCTTCCTCTCAGTGCAGTCTAGCGCGGGATTGCTCCTGCAAGGAGCAGCCCGTGTCTCCTCCCCCTCTGAGGAAGGGCTGCCTCGTGTCAGAGCAGTGGGCAGATCCAGCTACATGGATCTGCAGATCCACAGATGGAAGGGACAGGGCAGGGAAGCGCTGGCTGGGAGCTCTCCCAGCTCTTCCTGAAACATCAGTGAAGATTAAATCACATCAAACACAATGTGACATTTGTCCTGACCTCAATGTCTCGACTGAAAGCTAACTCATCCTCCAAATTGCTGTAAACCAAATCAAAACATTAAAAAGTTTAAAAACACCTTTCCCTAAGGAGTTCTTCAGCTTTCATTCCCTTGGGCTTTGTGATGTTGCAAATAAACTCTCTGATGGGACAAGTCTGAAAGGCTTGACAGCCAGCTAATTTAAACACCTACAGAAATCTCATCCCCAGAAATATTTTGCATCTTTTCTTTTTGGTAGGAGATGTGTGAAATTTGAAGAATTGTAGACCAAATGTGCACACTTGTGCTCTTTCTACAGGTTGACTTTATTGTTTTATTGGCAATGCTGAGATATACTTATCAAATAGAATAATATTCAGTCATCTGCTTTACTAGATGAGACACATTAACTGGCCTAACGCACAATAAAAGCTTGTATTTATTTATATACAGGTTTTAATTTTGCTGGTGTAGTCAAAACGACAAACTCTAATTGTGGTCGTATTTCTATTACTATAATGGTGCTTTTTATGGGCACAGTGTATTTTGGAGAGGAAGAGAAGCCACTTATACCCATATAAGATCTTTTCCATCAATAGAATAGTGTTTACACTGAGGTTTCTTTAAGAAAATGAGACATGAGGAGGAAAAGTCATACAATTAATCTGAAAAATGCAGAACTAATATAAAAGCTGAGCCTAGAAATTTGCCGAGTGAGAAAGTTACTATTCAGGGAATGCAGGTATCTTCCTCCCACTGAAGGAATCCAAAGAAAATGTCATTCAGCCATCACTGACTATGGCTGAGATACAGGGAAGATAATACAGGAAAGGGGAAAGACAACATCAGTTTTACCTGAGTTTTACCTTAAGAGATTTACAAGCCCATGAACAGCACGTGGAAGATTTTCAGTCACTCTAAGTCCACAAGCAATTGAAGGTAGGCTATGTCTCACATAGTTAAAAAAAAATTCATTTAAAAATCCAGCTCCATGGACAAGAGGACTGTGTTTTCTTTACTCCTCAAATTTATGAGAAGAGAGATGGTCATATTTTTACTGAAATTCCAGGAAACTTGGCCCTTAACCCCAACAGCTGAAGGACTGTACCCAGAGTTACATCCTGGTACAAAATAAACAATTTCCTTTTGGTTATGACAGATTGAATGTGGCAGTGATTAGAAATCACTGTAATTCTGCTGCTTTTTCGTCCATGGCTCTTAACTTCCATTAAAAGGGGCTTTGTGGGGCGTATTTACTGTACCAAGTACACTCTTTTTCAGAAGTGCTCCAAAGATACTCACAAATGTGTCCAGACCAGACTTTGAGGGGGTGGAGGGGACACTCACTGTGCCCTGTGTCAGAACTGTCCCTGCACTAACCATAACTTGTCAGAGAGATTGATGAGAATGAACTGCAACCTAAATGTTAGTGTGGCACTGTACAACACTAAGGTAGGATAAACCTTGGATAAGAAGATTAATGCTCCAAGACAAAAAAGGGAAGGTATTTCTTATTTTCCCAAAGAATGCAATTTAATTGTATACAAATTACTGTCAAAGGAAAAGTTTTGCAGCATTAAAAAAAATTTATTTGGTCAAAGGATTTTTCATGTCTTTTCATCACAGACTGCATGGAAAGAATTTGCTCAAGAAAGATGTGGTGTTTCACTACATCTCAGAGGGAAAACCCCTCAACAATCAGGACCAGGGGATTTTAAAACTTGTATTTGTGGGCAGCAAGACTGATGAACTGATGGTGGTAGAGATGGAAGGAGCTCAGGAAGATTGAAGACTTGCTCAACACTTTCTTTCCTTGTTCATAGAATATGCTTGAATTGTTCCAGAACAGCAAACTACATTAAGTAGCCAATAAGAAAAGACAACACATTTCTTTTTATTTCATTGCTGATTGAAAGAAAATATAAGAGAACTGATGTCTTTAATATTATCAGTAAGGGAAAAAATGGAAATATTACAGTACAAAGACTAATATTAAACTACAACAAATATTTGGGATGGAAACACCCTCTGCACACACCTATTTTAAAGCAGGGCATATTGCAGTCCTTCCACTTGCAGCAAATGACTCTGCTGCTTCTTAAGACTTTTCTTGCTTTCTGAGGATCTCAGATCATTACATGTGACAGATTTCAAAACGAAGGAGCTCGGTTGCTCAAAAGTTTAACGAGCGCTGAAATTGTTGCAACTGCAGCATGTGACTCAGAGCATAGCCCCTCCCAGTGCAGAACAAACCATGTGCTGATTACAGCCCAACTTCCTTTCCTCTCCCCTCTGAGTCCACACTTGGTCACACACTGAAGTTATCACTATTTAGCAGATAAAGCAAATTTCAAAACCCTGAAAGCTACAGAGGGGAATTACTTGGTTTTTAACAGTAACTGCTTCACAGCTCCTGAAGTCCAAAACAAAACAACTTCAATACAGTAAGGAAGTTCAAGGCTTTCTGCAAAGTTGTCCTTTTAAACCCAAATGTTGACCTGCCCCTAACTAATTTCAAGCAAAGTGTGAACAGCCATCACTGCAAAGATGATCAGAACCCGTAATTCTCTGTGTGTAAGTATTCTCTAGCATCACACACACAACCCACCCCCAGGAGCTCAGAAAACCTAATTTCTTAGTAATATCCAGCTTCTAGTGATCCAGAGGGTTCTCAGTGTGAGATGGATGTGGCAGAGTATCACCCTGGCACTTGGAACCTACAAAGCAGGAACAAGAGACACAAATGTTCACATTTATCACTAAATGTACAGCACAAAAAGGAATTTGGGAACTTCTTACAAGCTGCTGCCTGTCTTGTATTCAGTAAGAGTGCCAATATGTGCTAAAGGATAAGCTACTGTCAACGTTAAAGCAGAATCCAGGGAGCTCACAAGTGGTGAAATCTCCAAGGAATCCTGGTCTGGCTCTGGAGCTGAAATCTCCAGAGGGTCTAATTTGTGGCATCTCCCTGCAAGTCCCTAATGAAATCATGTAAATGACAGTTCTTGAAACAGTCACAATCCAGTCAGGATGGGTGGACTTTCCACAGGTAAACAAAATATTTTTAAGAAATTACAACTCTACAGCATGTGGGTGAAACACATGTCTGAGAGAAAGGGATGTCAGATCCCTTTCCACCCAAGAGATGGCCACATAATTCGAGTTCTTCTGCAAACAAGGTTTATAAAAACAGTTGCTTCTATTTGCTCAAAACTTCCCCTCAAGAGGATCAGCATAACACTGGTGGAAAATTTTAGTCAGAGCACTTTGTCAGTTTGAGCAAAGTCAGAACAGAACACTAAAACACATAAAACAGTACTAGATTTATCTGTAGTGTGTATTTATTACTCTTGATTTAATATCAAAAGACTTCCTGTACAAAAATACATTTAAAAACTCTTTTTATATTAATTTATAAGGATAACATATTACTTTTAATTTAACTACAAGATATTCAGTGTATTCACAAAAAGTTCTGTGATTGTGTAATTCATCCCCGTCTCTTCTTGTATGTACAGCCTACCTACCTTCTTACTTCCACTGGAAGAGCAACTACAGAAAAAAGGAAGAGCTACTAAAGCAATTGCTATTTAATTATTGAGATGAGCTTACTCAGCACACACACATTCCACAATTATTTCCTGTCTAATAGTAACTCCTTTAAACTAAATTTTTCTGCTGTTTATTTACACGAGCTTCATCCAATCTGAACATAACATCAGCTTGGACTTTAGGGAGGATTATAGAACAGTTCTCTCTGACAGCTGTGACCAGGTGAAACACCTTCCACAACTTTCTGCAAAGGCACAGCCCAGCGCTGAGGAACCCCCCACCCGGCTGTGAGATGTGCTTCATCCTGCTGATGAATAATCCAGCCCAAGAGTGCTCGGACCAGCAAAGCCACACTTTGTTTACAGAACCACAGAATGGCTCAGGCTGGAAGGGACCACAGTGGGTCAAGCTGGTCCAACCTCCCTGCTCGAGCAGGGTCATCCCAGAACACACGGCACAGGATTGTGTCCAGATGGTTCTGGAATATCTCCAGTGAGGGAGACTCCACACCCTCTCTGGACAATCTGTCCAGTGCTCGGTCACTGCACAGGAAAGTTCTTATGTTCAGGTGGAGTTTCCGTGCATCAGGTTCTGCCCATCGCTGGGTACCACCGAGCAGAGCCCTGTCCATCCTCTGACACCTCCCGTATCCATAATGACAGACACTGGTGAGGTTTGGTACCTGCCTGCACTTACACGCGGGGACCTCGCTGGGGGGAGATGAAACGCGCTCTCCCTTCCAGACACACCGGGGAGGAGCCGTGTCACCGAGGCACGGCCCTCCCGGAGCCTCTCTCGTGTTTTAGAGTTCCGATCGGAGCGGGGGAAGAGCCGGGAGCCGCCGGCGGACGGGGAAGCGCCGGTCCCTCGCACCCACAGGCGGCCGGTCCTTCTCACCACCGGTGCCTGATATCCCTCACACCACCGACCCACAGTGTCCCTCACACCATCGGTCCCTCACGCCCTGGGGCGGCCCGACCCTCGCGGCCCTCACACCCGTTGCAGCGGGTAACGGGCTCCTGAGGCGCCG